>VZUI01040614.1:0-41401 GCA_013401135.1 Cettia cetti
AAGGCTCAATTGTTTTATCTTCAGGAATTCCAGACGTCCCTTCTGCCTTCTATCTAGTTGAGGAGTTACAAAAAAAAAGAACAACCCCCCATCTCTACTTTGTTACAATCTAAGAATATTCATTTATAACATTTTTCAAATTCTATTAATAAAAGAACATACCATACAACCTTCACATATTATACATAAAGCAATAATCTTACTATATGCAAAAAGCCAACTCCAAAACATGCATTTATAACACTCCCATTTGATCAATCTGCTGGTACTGCATGGTGTCAGATCTTCTGTAGGAATATGGGTGAACATTTGGGTGAGGTTTCCTTTGAGCACATGGAAGTGGAAGACAGATTATTTTGGATTATCTGTGTCTGGAAGTTACATAGGTAGTTTTAGCTCCAAACTCTGTTTGCATGTCTAACTGCTGAGCTTGGATAAAAGGCAGAAGTGTATTGGGAGTTCTTGGTCCTACCTTGCAGGGCTTTGTGTGATCAGCAGGAACTTGAGAAATGGATTAAAATGCCAGAGAAGCTCGAGCTGTCTTTGCACTATGAAGAGCTTGATTTAATTGCCTGGAGATGCCGAAACACCATCAAGACGAGGGAAGTGTTTTGAAAGGGATTTATAACATTCTGCTGGGAGCTGCAAAGGATTTTTATTCCTCTGTGTTGATGGAGAGCAGATACAAGAGATCTTGAATGTCTAGCAGTGTTACATTTCCAAAAAGGGATCTGTTTACTTGCCTGCCTTGAAGGACCCTGAGAGGTGGCTTTCAAATTTCCATAAAACTCAGTGCTCTGTAATAGTGCACAGGGTGTTCAGTATGGGTGAAATAATCAATCTGGAGGAGATGAGTTTATTGCCTCATGGGGTCACTCCTGCTTAGTGATTGCCTGATCTCATCCTTTCAGAAGGAAAGCACCAAGTTCAAGGCAGTACAGCTTGGAGATTAAGCTCTGCAAAGCCAGGTGTCTTTCTGAATGATGATGATCCAGCTTTTTATATACTTTGTAGGAATCACCAAGTACCTTTTTATTTGTTTCTAATGAGTAGTTTAATTCTGCTTAAATAATGAAGGTCTGAACAGATAACCCTTGTTTAAGGGTGACTAAACTCTACTCAAAGCATTGTTTGAATTGTTAGTAGCCCATGTTTTACATGACTAAAGGGGAACTGATTTCATCCTCTTCGATCATTGAAATTAAAAGCATGGATTACATTATACTGAGTTCTTTGTTTTGGCTCTTCAGATTCATTCTGGATTGTTCTTCATCAGGGATTTTGATTTTCTTCCAGCTAACATAGGAACAAAGACTTAAAGCTTTGTATTAGGTGCTTTAAAAATCAGGACCAGAATAATTCTTCTGAGATTTTTCACTTTCTTCTGTTTGACAACTGTCAGACTAACTCATTTGGTGATAGATAGCTAAGTAGCCATGTGTGTATATTTAATACCATGCATTAATCCTATAACACAACAGAAGTGTTTTTGAATGGAAAAGTGATTCTTTTGCACTTGTTCCACACTTGAGTGCTCCTAGAAGACAGTAGGGAAAATGTGTTTGGGAGTCTCAAATGGAAAAGTGGAAAGGCAGGCAAAGTGTAAGATCCCAAGTATGCTGTTTGCCACTTTTACAATTTTGCTGTCTTGAATTAATTTCTAAAATAACATTTCTAGGTATCTCCAAAATAAGGATACTAAAAATTTAGACTTGCTGTGTTGAAGCTCACTCTAATGTTGTGCTCTGAGGCTGCTGTAGCTGTGCCAGCAGTGTCAGAGTTGCACTCAGAGCAGGCTGGTGCCCTGTTCCTGGAAGCTGTGCTGTCTTCTGTGCCTTCCTGTGACATGGCCAGGAGCACCACCTGGCCTGTAAATAACATAAATTCTGCTTTATTAACAAAAAACATAAACACAGAATTGTCTATGATTTTTTTTTTTTTTTTTGCAGCAAAACTTGAGTTCCTTTCCAATTTGAATTATTTTCTACAATTGTCAGAAGTAAATAAAACTCCAGGTTCAAATTTTTCACCCTATAATGTTCTGAATGGGGCAAAAGGGAAAAATCAGGTGTAGTCATGTCCTTCCTCTGTCTCTTTTTCTGGTAAGAAACTTTGAAAGGAATCACAAATGTTTCTTCAGCAAGATGCTGTGAAGAATGCAGCAAGTAAAAATGTAATGCTTACCTTGTACTTTCTTGTCATTGTCTATGAAACCTGAGTCTGAGAGTGTTTCCTAAAATTTTCAGAATACAAAAGGATAGGGGGAAATTGGAGTTACTGTGGCTGTATCTAAAGTCTTGGTATGTCTCTTCAAATGCAGGATCTATGCTTCAGTGCTTTAATGACTGAATAGAAGAATATTAAGATTTATATTCTTCTAAACTGTAGTTGCAACATCAAAAGACAGTAAACTGTAATCAAAATTTTAGGGGAGGATGTTTGTCAGCCCAGTGATGGGCAAAGGCAATAAAAGACATTGCCTTGTGGTGCTTGTGCTTAGGAATTTTCTAAGGAAAACCTTTCTTTTTCAGCTCACATGCTCCTGCTTGAGACCTTGTAACTGTCATGAGACAGAAGAAGTGATTTCTCAGTAGATAAAGGTTGTGACTTTCTCTGGTTGTTTATAAACCCTTTTTTGTAACTCTGTTTAGCCTGGAGAGTGCCTGTTGAGGGTGATGTGGTGGGTGGTAGACCCAGGGAGGGAAGGAGGGCAAAAGGAGCAGAGCTGAAGTGCCAAACAATAGTCATGTTGGAGGCAAAAAGCTTCAAAGTCTCTTAACTCTTTTTAGCCCAGTATTCTGTTCCCTTGGCCAGCTTGCTGTGCTACACTCAGGTTCAAGCCTTCTTCCAGGTCTGCAGGGGTTTGTAGCTGTGCAAGTCTCCCCTTTGGAGGAGAAAGTGGAACAGTAATGCTGGTTACCAGTGTTTTCAGTAGCTGAAATATTAATGGAAGACTAAACCTCTGTTTATGAACCAGAACAGCAACTTTGCAGTAGTTGCTCTCCCTTGAGGAGCTGGGTGCTGGCTTTAGGGCAGGTTTTTGGGTTCTGACTGAAGGTTGTGTGTCACATCTGTTAATAAAATTCTTCCTCTCCTCATCAGTCATGACCATTTCCACAGAGAGCCAGTTTTTTTCTTGTTTCCAGTTGTTTGGTTGTGGACTAAATTAAATTCTTGGGACTGTCAGGAAACTATCCCTCTCCTCACATGCAGGAGATGCCTGCAGCATGAAAACCCAGGGTGCTGATGGTGCCTGCAGGACAGCCCGGCCTTGCTTCCTTGACAATTTGATGGTTTCACAGTAAAGTGATTAGCTGTTAGAGGAAACATTTTTCTTCCATGCATGACTGAGATTTGTTTGAAGAGAGTGGCCTGTGTTTGCCATAAGAGGAGATTTCACTGGGATGTAGGTGGGCAGGCAGTTACTTTTCTTTTTAGCTAAACAGCTGTATTTGTTGTCTTAGGAACCTTTGCATGAATGTCAATGCTAAAGGGAGTGCTGCCTAATTAGCTGAATACCTAGGTGCTGGCAGAGACACTCAGTTTGTTGGACAACCCAATCCTGAACAACTTAAAGTGTGATTTTTAAAGGGCTTTTTTTTTTTTTTTTAAGAAATACATCCTTCTTTAGACAGGTTGCCTTATGTACATGTCAGGTTGGACACCCAGCTGAGAGATGGCAGTGTCAAACAAGTTTTGTTTTTTTTTTTTAAATCTTGACTGCAAGATAGGTGAAAGTGTTGGTTGTCAGCTTCTAAAAGTGAGTGGGTTTGTGGTGTAGAAGGTAAGTGAGAATTTTGGCTTCCACTGTAAAGTTGCCAAGTGCTCACTCAGAGAGATGCTGCCGATGTTTCTAACCAGAAAAGAAACTGAATTTGGAAAATACCAGCCTGTGATAGTAAGTATGGGCAGGAAATAACTCTGCTTCCCTGCAAACTGCTGCTGTGCTAACTACTCCTTCCTTCTGCCTTGACAGCAACTTGCCAACTACAGCCTGGGCAAAGATAAGGTACTGGGGGAGGGACATAAATGAAATTATCAGTAATAACCACTGTGTTGGTAGTTTTGTAAGGCTGGAATACCTCTGAAATACAATTTGCTGGTTTTACCTCATCTACCACAGTAGTCTCTCAGACAGGGCTTTGGCTGGTATTTATTAAGTGTGAAAATAGGGACCTTGGATTTCATAAATTTACAGAAGTAGCTGTCTTTGATTGGAGGGATTGCTTTGGCAGAGAACAAAAATAGCCTGTATTTTAGCAGTGCAAACACACATTTGTACTGTTACAGACAAGTTTCTGCACTCCAGCAGTGCCAGCATGCTTTGTAAGTTGCCAAGTGGCCTTTCCAGCTTGGATGTAGGTCTTGGAAAGTTTGGGACTGTTGCTGTGTAATCCTGGAAGCAGCAGCAGGAAATGTGTAAAATTCTGGATTGAAGGCATCTGCATCCAGTGGGCTTGCCTCTGTTGAAGGAGAATGTTTACACCTGCACTAAATCCCCAGCTCTGAAGCACAGCAGCTTTTCTGCAGTAGTTTATGAAAGGCATAACCAGGTGATTGCTCTGGTGCTTCCCTAATGAAGAAACTGAATCTGTGGAAGTGATGCTGCAGCCCTTTGGGGAACTGCACATGCTTTGAGAGTTTGGGTGCTGTTTCCAGGGAGCTGAACTACCACAGGCTTTGAGAGGTAGAAGTACAGCAAAGTAGTTGACAACTGTTGGATGAAAGTGGATTTATTGTTTCTGTGCACTGCAGCTCAGTAGCAGGTAACCCTATCCTTTCAGTTGTGTTGACCCTTCCTAGGATTAGATCTTCAAAGTAAACTGCCAGATGCCTGTAAAATGCTGTCTTTATTTGGTGTTTCATGCTGACCTGTCAGATTTGATGATTTCTCTCTCAATTTATCTTCTAGGGTTACTCTGGTTGGAAAATATTTCTCATGTTATTATGGTTCCAGTTGAATTCTGCTTTTTAAAGTGTAGATGGTTTCATTAACCAAGGCAGAACAAAGGGCTGGCAGGGAGATTTAGGAAGAGCTTAAACTGCAGTTCTGTGGTTCAGTTCTGTGGTGTCCTCTCAGGACACTCCAAATGGTAGTTCCAGACACTTGATGATACTTAGGTTGATAATCAGTGTCTAAATAGGTCCTTGGTATTTTTCCTGTGTTTCCATGGATGCTCTTAGGCTCATCTCTGCTTATGCTACTTTAGAGTCATAATCTATGTGTCTGAGAGCATTTTTGATGAAGACTAGTTTAAAGCATGATTCTCATTAAGTACAAATGAAATATTTGGAGGGTATTTATTTATTAAACTGCCCTGTCTGTGTGACAGGATGACAGTATTGCCATATCCTGACAAATGGAATAGTCAGGCAGGGCTGCTAAGTGACTCAAACCAAAAGAGTTTGTGATGGGGACAGAGAACCCTCTTCTGGTGTTTTTTTTTAACTTGAATTTCCGTGCCTTCTCTACCTGGATCATTTGTGAATGCTTTTTGAATTCAGTGTCTAAATATGTGAAAGAGCTCCTTCAACATGGGCAGGTACTGACTCTGCTGTCACTGTTTTATCTCCTGATTAGACTCTTTCTCTGATGATTTAGGTGTGCAGAAGTGTTGTCCTTCATACCCCTTCCCCCTCCCCCCCCCCCCCCCCCCCCCCCAACTTTGTTGCTGAGGAAGTAAATAAACTTTTGGGTCCTAAAATAAATGTTGAAAAAGACCCTTCAGGTGATGAGTTGTTAAGCCATATTCTCTGTGCTTTGTCCTCTACTTTGTGTTCTCCAGGTGGGGTTTGCCAGGCCAGAACCTCTTTTGGCTGCTTTTTTTTTCATTAAGGCCTTTCCTAGGCGAGCTAGGGTCATCTCTTACACCTTTTGTTTAATCCCAAAGTAGTGTATTTTCTTTTGAAAACCAGCTGAGACCTTCCCTTTCCTAAACTTTTCCTGCAAATTGTAGACTAGATAGTGTTTGAAGATTCTCTTCTTCCTTCTCTTTCCATTCCAAAAGTCTATGAATACCAACTGGGGCCAAGTTAAGTCCTTAAATACATGAGACATGCATGTCTCATATATTTAAGTGTTTGTAACTTTGACTGGCAGGGCTGTCTGTGCTTAGGCACAGCAGTAATGACCAGTGCCTAAAAGGACTGCATGGGATTATATTCATTAATCTGGCTTTAATTCTGAGTAGATGCATAGAGAAGAGGCAGTTTCTGTTGGGAGGAGGAGAGGTTAAAACAGTAGGAGCTGCAGGAAAAGGCAGGGAAACAGATTTCAGACATTGGTGTAGGATAACAAGACCAATTTCACTGAGTTTGGTAAAAGCATGATTTAAAGGCAAAAAGCAAAGTAACTCAAAAGACACCACCAGATGGATGAGAGATAGGAAATACTTATCTAGTGATAAATTTTTTAATAGGATAATTATGGTAACCTCTTTAAAAACATGCTTTAGAATTCAGGACACTATGTAGTTACACCTGGTAAAAGTTATGTGTAATTGCCTGGACTATGTGCACTTTCACACAAAATCAGCAGGTGGTGGAATAAATGTACTGCCACTTTTTTTGTGCAGAGTTGGGGCTTTTTGCAAAAGTCTGCAAAGAGATCAGTCCTTTGTCTCTCTTGGGTAGATCATTACAATTACTGTTAACAAACCAGAAATAACTGACAGATCAACAGTCTAAAGGTCTGCTCTGTTCTGCTGTCCTCAGTTAAATGAGAGCAGCTTCATGGAGGAACCTTGCTCTGATCTCTGGGCACTGGCTGTGTCTGCACTCTTCCTCTTCCTTGCCAGGGACTAATCAGAAGGTAGAAACACCTCAAAAGGTATTCTAGAAATACCATAATTATGTTTATTAGGAAGTCTGTGCACATGTGTTAGATTGGCACCAGGTTCTTGTACTGCCCAAGGTGTATCCTTAAAGGCCTTTTAATAAATACCTGCTTTATTCTCTAGCTCTGTCTGCTTCCAGGTCAGCCTTCCCAAGGCACCAATCAGGGAACAGCCAAGAGCAGCAGCTGGGGGCTGTTCCAGTGAGCTCAGGGGGTTCTTGTGTTTTTTCTAGAGCACTGGGATGTTTCCCCCATGGTGGGCTCTGCCAGGTGCTGGGAGGGGCCAGAGATGGAGCTGGAAAAGCTGTCAGTGGCATCGTGTGGCACTGTGTCATTGCTGTCTGGTGAGGCAGAGCACTGGCCCATCCATGGGGGGCCCTGGATCTGAAATGAGGTGCCTGTTCAGTTCCTGGCCAGTGGAGCTCTGGTAGGGCTTCTTATCTCAGGAAAAAGGAGATGGGGGGATGTGGAGGTTGTGTGCATGTTGAAAATCACTTGAAGGCTGAAGAAAAGGCAATCCATACCAGTTTTTGTTGACAGGGTTTCTTCTTTTTCAGTCAGTTTGGGCTTTTTTCTTCTGCTGGGTGGAGCAGCATCAGAAACCCTTTAGGTTCTTCATTGTCTGCTTCTCTGTAGTGGTGCTTTCTGCTGCTCTCCTTTCTGCTCACTTTAATGGGCTTCTTCAGCCTCTGAAGCTGGAGAGGAAAGAGGGAAGCAGCTCATTTTCCCAAACCAAGTGGAGGAAGGGAGGCTGTGTCCTTCCTCAGTTTAGCTAGGAGAAGGGGAGAGCTTCTTCCATTCTAATTATCTCCAGACCATTTGATTGCATGCTGCCAAAAAGTTGGTGAGATGGCACAGGCACTGTGAGACTTCCTGAATTTGTAACTGCACAGCTGGGGAGCCCAGGGTGCAGGTGTGGATTTCCTTGAAATCAGTTCTTGCCTCCCTGCAGCAAGATTCCACACTCTTTTATGGATTTCTTGGCTGACCTCCAGCTGTTTTCTGAATAAATGTAGAAGCTGGAGATCTCAAGTTTTTCTGACTGGGATAAGACTGAGTCTTCATTGTCTTAGATTAATAGATGTGTGCATGCCACACTTGGTGGCACAGAATAGTTAACCCTGCTTCAGGGTAAGGAGGAGGGTTGTGTTTGTGGAATCTGTCTTGCCCCTGTTGCTGCTGTTACCATGATGCCTTCCTTTTTTAGCCAAAGTTCTGCCAAAATTTATTCCTTCTGTGTCACTTGCCTTCCAGCTATTGCTTGCCACTGAACTGGAAGTTCACTGGAGTCCTGTTTTCATAAGGTCAGGCTGAGGGGATTAAGTGGTGTCCCTGTACATAGTCATGGGAAGGAGCCTGAACTTTGGATTTCTGATGATTTAGCTGGCAACTATCTCTAGAGAGGAAACATCCATTCTGATTTCATGCAGTCATGATAGCAACTCTCTAACATCAAAGATAGCTTTAATATATGTGGAGCACTTCTTATATTGTCCTTGCAGAATACTTGGCTGTCCTAGGGTGACTCCCAAATTTGCCCTAAACCAAGACATTGGCTAAACTCAAAACAAAAATTAAGTACAGTGTGAATTACTTAGAACTCTCATTTCATCACCATGCTGGGGTTGTAAAGATCTTCATTAGTGTTTAATTAACCCCTAAACATCTAAGGATGGTTGCTTTACAGATGATTGCTGTGGTAGTGTTGGATGAAATGAGTTTTATAATGTTTCACAGTGAGGAGTATCTCCTGGCAGACTAAAGGAATAAAAGCATAGGAACAAACCCTGTCTAGCTGAAATTATTGTTCTTCTGAGCTCTGAGTTGTACATGCTGAAAAAATGATAATCCACTGAATGGGAAGCCTTTTCTTCTATTCCTTTCACACAAAATAATAACTTGACACTTCACTTTATCCAATGATTTTTTGGAAAGCATTAAAAAAATAAATTTATGATTTCCTACGTGGATATGAAGTCAGTTCCCTGAAATGAACGTTCAGTATAAGATAATAGGTAAGAAGAAAGACATTTATTACATAGCAGTTGGCATAAATTTTGCTCCTAATGAGGATAAAATACATGTAAATGAATAATTACAGTAATTGTTGTAGTTAGGATTTGTTCATGACAAAGCTCTCATAATTATATAACCATCTTTGGATTTATTGAGATTTATAGTCTGAACTCTTAATTCCATTTTATTCCTTTGGAAGCAGGATTTGCTGGGGGAGGAGCATTTTCAGGAAGCTGACTTCCTACATGCTCTCAACTATAGATGTTTCCAATTTTCTTCTTGGCAAAGCTGGAAGGCTTCCAGTGAGATGCTGTAAATGACCAAAATTACTGTAACGTGGGGATCTAATAGTTGAAGGCATTCCTGAGTGGACATGCTGGATCTGACAGTTTCTGGCTTTAAATTGTAATAGATTTTCTCCCTCTCAAGTTTTAACAAGTTCTGGTTACAAATAAAGATGTTCTTGTCTCCTTTGAAAGTTAATGCAATTTAATAGTAGACTTAAAAGGCTATTTCTTCTTGTGTGCTGTTGCACATCCTCTCTACTTCTACTAGAACAGAATAAAAGCAGCTGTTTTGCTGTGGTTTGGCTCTTTTTGGCTTCAAGATAAGCCCTTCAACCACTGCAGTCACAACAGTCACAGCATCCTTAGGCTGGTTTGAATTACAGCAGAATCTGCAAGCATCCCTGAAGCGTGGAGAAGAGTTTTACATCTCATCAGCTGCAGGTGGGATTGCAATTGACAGTGACCCAACGTGGCTCTCAGGGTTTCCAGGGTTTTCCCCTGCACTGTGCTGCAGTGCTGAAGTAGGTTCAGTGCTGCAGTGCTTTTGTGCCCAGGTTTTCTGTTTAGTCTAAGGTTGAATCCCTGGAATCTGTTTGTCCTGTGTTGCCCAGCAAGGGTAAAAGCACACACAAAGTCCTGGTATCCTACCCAGTTCTGTTGTTCTCCTGCAGGTATAAACAGCCAGAAATATATATGGTCTATATATATCTATGCTAAATATATGTGCTATAATCACCCCTAAATACTTAGGTGAGCATAGTAATTCCTGTGGTTTATAGCCTAAAATACTCCTGATGGTGTCAGCAGCTCATGCACAGCTTCTCAGAGTTCTGCATGTACTGTAAGAATCTAGAAGTGATTAATAAACCCTTTTTTATAATGCTGGGTTTGGATAACTTGATTTTGCCTTATAGATTTAGGAGTGCCTTGCCTAGAGTTATTCTGTTTACCTGTCTATGGAGCAAACCAAAGCAATGTATTCTGAACACTAGAGCACTTTCAGAGATGGTTCTCACAGAATGTACATTCTTTTTTAGTTTTTCCTTTTGTCTTTCTTCAGAGGAACTCAGGGCAATCCTTTTCCCCCCTCTTTTCTGCTCCCTCCCCATCTAATTAAGGCTGGGAATTCAGGTGCTCTAACCCCATGAGATTTAATAAGTGTCTTTGAGACTATTAGTTAATCAGGATGAATGTGTGCCATCTTCTGCTCTTTGCTAAATATAGAGGCAGGACTGGGTCACGGTGTCCTCAGCTGTCAGGGTACCACAGGAGCTTTCTTAGCCCAGCTGAGCTCTGTCTTAGCTGCAGGGATTTTTGCTTTCACTATTCCAACTGAGGGGGCTGCTCCTGAACTTCTGTGGCTTGAATGCTTAGGAATCAGCTTTGAATTTCCAGCTGCATATGTGTCAGTGGGTAGTTTAGAGCCATTTGTCCTTGGGTCAGCGAGGTTTAGCCTTAAACCTGAATAGTTCTTTTTCTCTTCTTGATGTTCCTGTGTAAATATACAGACCAGTGGTAATCCTGTCATTTTTCAAACTGGTTTTGTGAGTCTGAACACACTGAAATCCACTCTTGTATGATATGCTCTCAGGTGTAACTGTTTGCTGTACACAGTCCTGTTCATCTGTGCCCTGAGGAAGCATCCCCATGATGAAGATGTCCAGGATCCCATATCTGATCTCTCCAGGCTTGATTCCATTTGTCCACTGGAACAAATGGATAGTCCTTAACTACTCAAGTATTTAGTGCAGATTTTATTCAGGATTACACATTATGTTCCATGCTGCCTTAAGTAATTGAAATTACTTCACTGCAGTCTTGCAAATAAAGTAATTGCAGTGTGGCCTGGAATTAACCTGTATTGGGAACTACCTACCTTGGCTTTTTTCTGTTCTCCCTCAGCCTTTCTGGGTGTTTTTGTTTTTGATTTTTGATTTGTTTTGTTTGTTTGTTTTGGGGTTGTTTTTTTGTTTGTTTTTTTTAATCAGCTACATACATATTTTCAAACACTGTCCTGCTTGGTGTTGAATAACATACCCTGTGCATGGTCCATCAGTAGATTTTTATTGTGGTTTCAATGTTACTTTTTAATTTAGTTTGGAGACACTTAGTATTTTCCTTTCAGTTACACACCTGTCTCCTAAAATTTTGAAAGTCTAATCTCCTGCCCACCCCAGTAATTAAAAATTGGAAGAAAGATTTGTCTGGCAAATACTGCACAGGGAATGAAGCAGGAAAATGTGAAGGATGTCCTGTAAAGGGTAGATGTTCTGGAGGAGGGATTGGCAGTTGCATGTGTGTACATACACCTCCACTCTTGCTGTCTTGTCCATAATAACCATCCATTATCCCCACTATCCATTTTAGGTTTTTGTTGTTAGTCAGCAATATAATTATTTGCAGTTTTTTTAGTGTTTCTCTCCTCTCATGTTTAAAACAGCTTGATTGTAACAGCCAGTTATCTCTCAGTAGGGCTTTGGGGAGGGGATGCAGTCACTCCATGGAGTAGTAATCAGCTCCCCTATCACCAGGCACAGTACTGCTTTCTCTTCTTATCTTTAACAATACAAGAGGTGCAGCACCCTTTGCTTTATTACAGCTAAGTGCTTTGGAGAGTTTCACAAAATGAGATGTCACCTCTAATGTGCCTCCTTTTCTTGGGGAGAGGCCCAAGTGCAATGCTATTGCTGATGCTGGTGTCATTAGTCTCCTTGAATGAGACTTTGTGGCATCCTCTTCCCATTTTTGCCCTTTTCCTCCGACTTTTTATTGTGTAATTGGGATTCAAAGCCTGTGAACTCATCGTTTCCTTGAGATGGATTTTGTTCCTTTGTCAGAGAGAGGGCGAATTACAGTCATCCCTGCACAGGTGCCTTCTTGTTCCTGTGTATTGGTTTAAGGAAGGCATCAGCTGGTGATTCCTGAAGGATTTGCTGTAATCCCCAAGACCCCATAAAAAAACCTGTTGGCACCTTGTGGTTTCAGCTCATTAACTGGAGCATGCACTGTGAAGTGCTGGAGTGGGGCTTTGCTGTTTTCTCCCACAGATCTTAGGCCCTTCATGGCACAGGCAGAGGCAGGGTCTGCTCCCAGCCCCTGAGCTGTGCCTGGGGGGCAGAGGGGCAGCTTGGCTGCTGGGATGAGCTTGGGATGGCCCAGCACAGGCTGTGGGCTCCAGCCAGCTGCCCTGTGCACCGCAGAAGAACCTAGAGCCACAGCTCTGGTGTTGTGTTAAGCACAAGCAAGAAGCAACATCCTCATTCACAACTCTCATCTCTCCTTTCCTTTATGCCTCTCTAGGGTGTTTCAAAGATGACAGAATTGTGTTCTGGACCTGGATGTTTTCCACGTATTTCATGGAGAAGTGGGCGCCCCGGCAGGATGACATGCTCTTCTACGTGCGCCGCAAACTGGCCTACGTCGGCGGGGAGAGCACCGAGGGTAAAAAGGTGAGCTTGGTGGCTTGGGAAGCTTCAGGTGGGGTGGGACTTGGTGTTGTGGAGTCCCTCACACACCTGGAGGATTGCAAACCAAGGATAAGGAATTTCCAGCTCTGCTCACCACAGGTGTTGTACAAAATTGATCCGTAAGGCACTGCCGTGGTTAAGGTTGTGAACGCCAGGTGACCCTGGCTTGGCAGGGGGTTGGACTGGATGATCCCCAGGGGTTTCTTCCAACCCTAATGACTCTGTAACATCAGCAGCAGTGTAAATGAGGTACACTATCACAGACTTGAGAAAATCAGAAAGCTTGCCTGCCTTTTTGGAAAGCTGAATTTCGGTTTGCTTTTCAGTGATGATGCTTTGTAAACTCAAAGTGTAAGTCTGTAGGAAGGGAGAAAAAAAGAAGGAAAATGGTCATACTGGTATTTCTAGAAGAAAACTGGCTGAGATTACCAGAGCATCAGGAATGAACACATGTTGGGTGTACTCAGTAGCAGAATACAAGCAGCCTCCTGGAGCTGGGATGCAGCAATGGCAAACAGCAGAGAAACTACTGTATTCTCATAGTCTACATTTAAGACAATATGCCCCTCATAAAGAACTACTGTTCCTTGCAAACATAGTCAGGTATCCTAGTGCTGCTGCACATTTCCCCTTCAGAGATCTGAGAAACCTCTTAGCATTCCATGGCAGCTTTCATCTTAGGAAACAGAAGCAAGAGGTAGGATGGTTTTATTGGGAATTAAGGTTGGCTGCAGGAAGATAAATGGAGGAGAAGACAGGGATTAATTTCCTAACACATGTAAATAATTTACATGGTTGAATCACAAGTATCTGTGCATGGTGTATGTGAAAGTGTTTGTAACCACCTGTACAAGAGTTCTCTGGGTTCAAATGTGGTGGTGTAAAGAACCACAGTTGTCAGTTCCCTTGAGAAAAAGATTCCAGAAGGTTTTCCCACACTTTTGAAGCAAATACAGAAAATGGACACAATTATCTTCTCTCTTCTCCCTGGCCCTCCAACTTCCATCATGACAACCACTAAGGAGAAGGTGGCAAAATATGGTTCTTTGTCAGATGAGAGGTTTAGTCTTCTGGTGTATTTGGAGCTTTAAGACTTGTGGGGGAAACTTCCATCCTGGTTGTTGTTTAAGTGACTATAAAAGCATCCCTGACTTTGTTATGACTTTGTTCAGCCTGGTAAAAGCATGGGTTGTTTAACCTTTTGTCCTTCTCAACAAGGAAAGTGAATCTCAGAGACAGCCTAGTTGCTTAAATCAATTTACAGTCCCCTGATCAATCTGTTTAACTTATTCATTAGCTTAAAGCATTTGCACCTCTTGTGGATAGGCAACAGTGGCATAAACCCTTGTATTTGCTCTCACAGCATTATTTAAGCTTCCTAAAAGCACCATAAATCATTTTTATTTGTGAGGAGGTTGCATAAGTGGTGGTTACTACAAAACCAGCATTAGTTAATTGTGTGCAGTAACAGCTGGGATGGGGAGTGGGCCTTAAAGCACATGCAGCATTTTTTAACTCTCCCATGGCTGGCTGTATTTTGCATGGCTTCTGAGAATTGAACCTTTCCTGTGACATTGAAGTACTTCAATGGCTTTGTGAAACTTCCTAGTTGGTGATTCATTGGTACTTGTTCAGCTGTCCTCCTGTTTGATTTCACTTGACTGCTTTGTAGTTCCAACTCCTCTTTTATCTGATTTTTTGAACCTGTCCAATGCAGTGAGACACCAAACAACTACCCCTACACTTTGAATTATGACTACATGGGTTTTAAATTTACTTTGTAGTTTTGGACATTCTTTCTTGAAAAATGATGCCAAAATGCCAAAGTCATACAGCTAAAGGGGAGGGAGATGGAGGCTGGTATCTGTAGAAGCTGCAGAGAAGTGCAAGCTCCCCTGCCACCCACCAAACAGTGCTCTCCTTTAGATTTCCAGGAATAGACTGAAAAGGCAACTGAAGGGGAGAGTTCTGAGTTGCTTGGGGACATTTAGGATTAGAACTGGAGCTGTGCTGTTGGCTCCTGCTCTATGCCAGGCTGAGCCAAATGGTCTGGTGATGATTCCTTCATGGACCACAGTGAGCATGACTTTGTAATCTGGGTGAAACAAGTTCATTGTAGTTCTTCCACAAACACTGCTGTACATGTGCTCTGTGCTTAGCTGGCTGCTGCAGGTTTTGGCTGAAGGATGCTGGCACAGGTGACTCATTGTCCCGTATCAGCTCAGAACATTAATTTATGTCCATGAAGACAAGCTCTGTGCAGCTCTGAGGAGAGCAATCATCCTACTGCTGACAATGACAGAAGGGCTTGAGTGGGGAGAGGCTGTTTGTCTGAATGCTGACAGTGCTGGTGTGTGTGTGTTTGTGTCATTTCCATGCCCTGGTGTGATGGTACATGTCAGTGGGAAACAAATGTCAATGGATCCAGTGGTTCCCAATCCTGTGTGATTAAAAGTAGTTCCTGCTTGTGGCTTTGGATTCTTCTGTGCTTACTGGAGCTGAAGAGTGTTGGCAATAACATTTGATTTTAAATTGAAGTGTAACAGAGGATGAGCAGAAAAAAAATGATAGGATGAAGATTAGAGGTTCTGCTCAGCTTTAAGACTGAATGAGAAGTGCTTGAAGTAATAAATTGTACCATTTGGTATGTCCAATAGGTGCTGGTGGTAAACTTCTCTGCCATCATACATTTTATTTTAAAAGGCCTTTTAAATTATCTGCTTTGCACTCTGCTGGTCTAAGTGACTTTCCATTTGCTTCACTTTTCCTTCCCACCAGTTTCTAAACTGAGCATAGATGAGTGAAACAGCAATTAAGCTCCTAATATGCCAATGCCAGGGCAGAGCTGCCATATTGAATTCTGGGCTATATCCACTACACAGACTCTTGGATCCCAGAGGAGTACATTGAAATCTGTCTTCCCTTGGCATGTCACAATAACACTCTTGCAGTTTTTCTTGCCAGGTTTTGAAGATGCATCTTCTCTTGTGTCTTTAAACAAAACCACAGACCCCCTGTGTCAGGTTCTTTGCAGACCAAGGCACTGTGGAGTGTAGCTTTTCCAAAGGTTAAGGAATTTAGTAGGGTTTTGGAAAGTGAAATCCCTTTGGTTTGTAACTCTTTATTAAGTCAAGACTCAAAAACCACTTTGCTGCTGCCTCTCATGCCAGCTGATGTGACCTACTGGAAAATGTAAGCTCTGATTCTCACTTCCAAAGGTTCTTGGACATTGCAGGTTTGAAAGATTAGCATGGTTTGATTTAGGATTATGATTTTAAAATGCTGTTAGGTCAAGATTGAGTATCTCTGATCTTTCTGTAGAGAGCAGCTTTGCTTTCTCCTGGGAATGCAGAAGCTGCAAGTATATAGTGTTACACAGACAGCTGGGAAACAAAGATAAAACTTCAGTGATAGACCAGCAGGTTGTATTTTGCCTTTCATTGTGCTTTGTCACCTGAAAAGGTGAAATATCTATAGGGCAAATCAATAAAAAAGATAAATGTAAGATACCCTGGGCATATGTTCTGAGCTTGCCTGGATATTGGAGTAGTTCCTATTTTTTTCAGCATCTGTGAGTGTGGAGGAGTAGCTTTGCTGCCAAATGCACAGGGTAGTCATTAGGACTGCTAAGTCTCCAAAAAGCTTAAGCTGCTGGTGTTGTGACTGCAGCTTCAGAGACAGAACTGAACAGAGCCATGGTTTACATGTTCATGTGCAGCTGGACCTGTGACTCAACAGATGCTGCTCGTGGTGTGACCAGTCACTTTCCAAACCTGAGTTACTCCAGGCACATGACTCGCACAGAAGATCACAAGATTTTCCTGACTGAATCCATAATTCACTGTCACTGTCTGGCTGCCTGAAAGATTCAACAACCTCAACTCAGCATCTAATAAAAATACAAGTTTTAAGAGTCTTTCATTGCTGGCTGTGTTCCAGTGTTAGGGTTTCTTTCAGCACAGGATGTCTACAGAAGATCTCTATGCTATTCTTTGTGGCAGTCCCATGCCACCCCCCAAATGCTGAAGAGAAGCAAATGGCCAAAAATTGCATCTTTTTTGCTGAATAAATTTTCTCCTTGTTCATGGGTAGTATGTGGGAACAAACAATGATTACAACACATCCAAGTTGATACAGAATTGGCTGTTTTGCCTCAGCTCTTCCATTGTGCTGAGCTTGTAGAGGTGTTGCAGTGAGCAGGAACATTGGCTCCTGCAGAGTTCAGCACTGATGCTTTCATTTTGAAACATGAAAAAGGAACTCTGTTATCAGATTGTTACTCTGATTTTTTTTTTTAATGAGCACAACATCTTCAGTGTAAAGATCTTTCTTTTGCAGTTCCCCTTGCCAGAAATCCCTGTGCTTTCTCATGCTACTTCAACTGTCTAAATGTGTGAGCATAAAGGAGCAGCTACCTGAGAGCCTCTATTCATGATACACTTATAAAATCATCCAGGTTGGAAGAGACCTTTAAGGCCATCAAGGCCATCTCCATTTCTTCTGTGTACTGTAGCAGACTGCTTGGAAAAAAAAGCCAGGGGAAGAAAGTTCTGTGATGAGTGTGACAGAAACATCTTTTCCACATGGAATGATCCAGGCTGGCTGTGACCTGCACTATGCTTGTGACACACATGGCAGGCAAACACCAGTCAGGGTGGTAATGCTCTCATCTTCTGCTCTATTTCCAGAGAAAATTCCTGTCTGAGACAGAGCAGGTAACATAGTCACAAAATTCCAGACTCAGGAAGGGGTGTGAGCTGCCAGGGCATTTTTAATAAATGGCTTTATATTGCTTCCAGTCTCTGAAGAACTCTCAAGCAGTCACATAGGGTGACACGAAAGCCAGAATCAGATGTGATTTTAATATGAATGGCACTGAAATGTGGCAGCCAAGAAGATGCTTTGCTCTCAGCTACAGAGAGCAACTTCACTGGGAAGGGAAGAAGCCCAGACCCAGTTTTCCTATCTTATGAATTGTGCTGAATAATTCAGTATCAGAAGTGCATCATATCTGTCTGAGTCACTGGGGAGTGGAGGGACAGAAGAGCACTGCTAGGTTGGGCTTGCATCCTGGAAAAGCTACAAGTGTCTGCTTGGAGCTCCCCAAAAGCCTCATGAAGCTACTGGTTGATCAGAGCACTCAGTGGATTTGATCTGTGGGTTCCAGGCTGGTCAGATTGCTTATTGGAGGTATGGGAAGGTCTGGGTCCAGTGTTGAAATTAATATGCAATTGGACTGGAGCTCTGGAATATCGTCATCATGTTTGTAGTAACATTGGTAATTAGCACTTAAATGTCTACTGTCTGCACCAGGGCTTTCTTCCACCCTGTCTTCTGGTCTCTAACCCAATTTATGGCTTTCTGTATTCAGCAGAGATGGTTGGAAACACACTGATTTATTAGCATTCTGCAATGCTCTTTCTCCCATGCTGTGTCTGCTGCCTAGGAATGTAGCATATCTTCCTGAATCCTGCTGACTACAGAAAGCTCACTGTGTGTTGCTTCAGGTACTTGTGCTCCTCTAGGAGCTTCAGAAAGGCTGGAAAATAACAGGAATGAGGTAACAGTGAGCAACTTGTAACACCTGAAAGTACAGGTGATCTGAGACCATGTTTGATAATGCTTAAATGTTCACACAGGTATCTCCTAGTTTGATTTTGGAAAGCTGATTTAGCAGATCCATGGAGCATTTGGGGAGTGAAAGTGGGTGGGATTCACGTAGTACAAGTGTGAGGCAGCAGCAAAGGTGACTTTGTCAGGATCCCAAAACCAAGTCATTCTTGCCTTGCTGATGCTGCTCAGCATATCTGAACTCCCAGGCCTGTCTTACCTAGCCCCTGTTAACCACTGTCTGCTGCCACAGCCAGGCTAGGGATTAACAGATTGCACACACATGTGACTTATGGGTTGCACATTTTTACTTTTCCCTCATTTACTTTTCCCTCATTCCCTCGTTTACTTTTCCCTCATTTACTTTGTTTGGTGAGCATCTTCAAGCACTCAGACTGCTCCAGTAATTTGAACAGCTTGCACTTTTATTTTTCATCTTTTGTACTTCTTCTGCTATTTCAGGAGTTATAAAGGCAGAACTAGATTTTTGGGGTCTTTTTCACTTAAGTAATTTAAATTATGGTTGGTTGAAGTCAACTTCTAATTCTGTGAGTCCTGTTAGCATTTCTCAGTTGTATAATTTATTCATTCTTATAACTTCAGAATCTTTTTCATATACAATGTGCAGATACTGAAAGCAGACGTGCAGGCTTGTTAAATCTTTTGCTTCCTATGGTTGTGACTTGCCAATCAGAAGGAATGTCCTTTGCTTCTTGAAAAGAAGAGAATGGAATATGGTAGGTATTGCTTGTGGTGAAGTACTTTTGTAAGAGCTATAATTAACTTCAAGGTGATTTCTTTAATATCGAGATATAAACTTACGTAACAAGAAGAAGAAAGTAAGCATTCAGTGAGAAGAAACATTCTCAAGGCAGTTGCTGGTTGGTGTGTGCCCTCGGATGAGGAGAGCAAGCAGTTTTTTGTTCTAGAGTGAGAAGGGCAAAGGTTACAGGAGAGTTTTCTGTCTTTGAAGATGGAGGAAGCTGCTGTTTCTAGCTACTTTGCCCTGCATGCCTTTTTTTCTTGTTCTCATTAAGAGCTAAGTGGGATCTGACTTTTGAACTTCACCGTTCAGTTCAGTTCAGAGATACTCATAGAGCAGTCTATTCTTCCCCCAAAAGGACACTTGGGTGGGAGGAGAGGGCACCAACAGATCAAAGCTGGGAGATGTTTGCAGTGATACCTCAACTTTTCTAAAAGAGTTAGGATAACAAGCACTGTAATTAACCCTGCATTTCAGGGGCTGGACTTCACAAATAAAGCACTTCTCATTCAAAGGTAAATAAATTGTTAACCCCAGGGCAGTCTTTAGATCATTAAGCTACTACCTGCAACCAGATCCATAAATGACAGAAGAAAGATTAGCTTGTAAGGAATTATAGGCCTACAGCTGTGCTAAACCCCATGTGAATAGTGGGAATAGCTTTGCAGGACTGAGTATCAAGAGGAATAAAGGCTACTTGTGAGTTGACTTTGTTGTTTCTAGCTGAGACTGCGCCTGCAGTTGTTCAGTGGAGAGAGTAAGGGATGCAGTGCGTGGGTGCAGCTCCCTCTGAGAGCCCATCAGCACCTAGGAGGTACCAGGGTGGGATAATAAAGTGGTGAAAGATCAAAATTTTAGCCTATCTTACCCAGAGCTTTGTTCAAGGAGAAAAGCTCAGCTTTGGTCTCCTTCACAACTGTGTGAGGCTTTCTCCCTAAGAGCCTTTGGCTGGTTGCTGTGGGGTGTTTTTCTACACCTGATTGTCCGCTCTATGCCCAGAAATGGCTGCTGTAGCTTTACGGCGGGGATGGGGGAGCCTTGGCGCTCCTTTTTCAAAGCCTCTTTCCCAGGTGACAGCGTTACTTTGTTCCTTAGCCAGCTGGGGGTTTTATTAGCTTAGGCAAGAAGGGTGTTTTCCAATTTCCCTGGGCCTGGAGACTGCCACCGCAATCCTTCGGCGACCTTTGTTTTTTTCCTGACCTGTTCGGTTTGGTTTTGGGCGAGATCGGGGAATCTCGGCAGATGAATCAGCCGGGGGGCGGGCAGGAAGCCGAGAGCTGCTCCAGCCCATCCCCCGGTCTCAGAACAGCTGACCCAGCGAAGGAGAGTGGGAATCACGCTGTGAAAAGGCAGTGTTGACAGAGGAGACAGAGGAGTCCTGCAGCTTTACGCAAATAAAGGGGGAGTCCACCGGGGCACACGCCCGTGGGGTTTTCTGCCTCGAGGTTTTGGAGGGCGCAGCCTCCTTTTATCCCGAACTCCCAGCTTCATGTTGCCCCCTTCCTTATCCCATTGGCTGAGGTACTAGGAAGGTACAGCCTTCCCAAACCACCTGCCCCATATCCCCCCTTGAACCTGGCATTTTACCCCGAAGTGCAGAAGTTCCGGCTTGTGCAGACTCCTTTGTCTGTTTCAGGAGTCAGACTGGCTTCTGCAACAAACCTGCTGCTTGAAGTTAATAGAGACATTAAGACCCATTTCAAAGATGGTAACACCCATACCTTCACCCATCACATTGTTTATAAAGACATCTTCCCCATCAAAGGGACCCTACATCCACCGCCTTCATCTGCTGTGGAGAGCAGACCAACATCAGAGAGTCACCAGGTTCCCATTTGTTTTCGCCCCAGCTGCTTCATGAACCCTTTGGTTTTTTATCTTCTCTGAGACAAAAGCCAAGGCCATTTTTTTCCTCCTCCTCCTCCTCACCATGTTGCAGCTGTTGTGGTTTTTTTGTTCTGATGGTGGGGGGCAAGGTCTGACAGTTCAGTATCATTTTTTCACCTTTTTCCCCATGCTGTGTCGGCACTCTCTTTGTCAGTAAACAGTTGGGATTTTTCACTTTCATCTACTAGTGTTAATCTCTCATTGGCAGAAAGGGATTGTTGGAACCTCTTTTTTGTTAGAGGAAACACTTATTGCAGAGTGTTCTTCTCCTAAACTCTTCTCTAAACTGAGACACTAGCACAAGGAGAAGTTCCCAAAGTTTGTGATCATTTGGTTGTACAAAGGGGTTGTGGGCACAGAATTCAAGTCATTGACACAGAAGCAAATTTTTCAAAATGGGCAGTTTGTCTGTAGCTGAACTTTGCTTCTTGCACAGTTTGCAGTTGCTTTATTGCAGTGGGCTTTGTTTCAGCTTTATAGCTATGGTGGGTGTTGAGTTGCCATAGCTACTGGGCATTATGCTACCTTTATGTGGGCTCCAGAGTGTGTTTTGGGAGGATCAGGTGCAACTTCTGAATAATTGATAGTATCCAGAAAAAGGGAATAGGAATTTTGTCTTGGAGGGTATTCTTTATACTGTCCTCTGCTGTTACCACCAGTGAAAATTTCAGTAGCCATAATCCTAAGAAAGCTGCTCTGTATAACGTCTGAAAGAACCTTTTTTTTTTCATTTTAGGACATTGTTGCACTGTTGAATACAGTTTTTCCCTTTTAAAATATTATTTTGGATATAAATATTCTAGTGGAGGCTTGTGGCATCTCCTTCCCTGTGTGACAGGACTGGGAATGCACCCTTCCCACAGGGTTTCTCTGCATGCTCCAGAAAATAGCAGGCTCTTTTGATTTCCTTCCCATTTAGCAGAGACAGGGATGTCACTGGTGAGCAGATGCATGAACAGATGGGTTTTCATGCCCAACTGGCCAGCCCAGCTTGTGTCCTGTTGAGTATCTGTTCTCCAGTGCTGCTGGGCACTGAAATGGCTCTGCACATCTGGGCCTTCCCAGCTTGGTCAAACACAGGCAGCACAACTCCTGGGATGTTAGACCAACGACCCCCATGCTGTTTGTGGTGGTTTCTTGGTCTGAGAAAATGCCCTTTTCCAGTGCCAAAGGGTCCAGGCAGCTCCTGAGATAGTCCTTTTTTGTCTCCATGTCTGGAGATGGGGGGGTTTGCCAAAAAAGCTTGGTGCTGCAGGGGAAGTTTGGATGTGTTTCGGTGACTTTTGGTAGGTCACTGTCTGTGTAACCGACCTTGCTGAAGCTGAAAGAAGTGCTACAGCTAGAGAGAGACATTGTAAAGATTGCAGTGTTTGACAGACCTGCATTGCTGCTGGTTTCAGGCACTCTTATTGCAGTGTTTCCTTTTTTTAATGCATTACCTGCACCCCACAAGCCAGGTGGGCAGGAATCACTGCACACAAACCCAGCCAAAGCTGGCTAGCTTTTGCTCAGACTGAATCTACCTTCTGCTAATCTCAAACTAGGCATCTGCTGATAAAACACCATGAAATGTTCACCTAGGAAGAGTGCTCTCCATTAAATCAGGGTCATGTGGCTTACTATTTTTTTTTAATTTTTTTAATTTTTTTTTTTTTGTTGCAGACATCAATATAGCCCATCCTTTCCCAATCACTAGTGTATTAAATTAATTTAAAGCATTTGTGAGGCTGATTCAAACCTTAGGGTTTCCACATCTTTATCTAAAATAATATTTTGAAAGTTATAAGGGTTTATATATATATTTTATTCTTTTAGTTCACTTCATTAGGGGCAAGCCTACTTGGGTGTGAAGTGTTCAGGAACTGTGGTGAATGTAAAGAAACTGAAGGCCCTTTATAATTTGCATTCCAATGGAGGTACACTGCTATCTGAGGTTATCAGACCCTTTTCTTAGGACTCCTCTGAGCATTCCAGGAACTTATTATAGCTTGAAGCACCTCCAAAGGACATTCTATCAGTGATAGCCCTGCTGATGTTAGTCATGGAGATGCTGCAAGAATCCATGGGTTTTGAGAACCCATTGGAGATACTACATTATAAGGGTACTGGAGAGCTGAGGTTTGGGGTGAGAATTGATGTCTTTGTGTACATTGGGGAAAAACAGATTAAGTTTTGTTGCAGAAGGAGCCAAAGATGACTATTTATGTCCCAAAGTTTGTTCTTGCTGTCTGGCCAGGTGATTTTAATAAAAAGCTGCTTTAGTCACAAAGTCTCTCTCTTTCAAATCCATAAATCACCTGACTACAGTAGTACCTCTGGTGCTGTATAAAGTAGCTCAAGTGACTTGAAATATGTGTCTTGAAAGGATACAGATAGAAAAAGGGATTTAATGTTCTGCCCAGCTTAGGAATGTGTGATTAGAAATTAATTGTAACTGCAATGTAACATAAATATTTTTTTTTGTCCTGCTGTGGCTTGATGGCTGGTGTTTAGGATTTAGCACCACTTCTTTGTTGTACCTTGCATGTTTTTTATGATTTTTTTTTTCTTTTAAGACATCTTTCATTCCCCTAAGAGGGAAAAAAAAAAACATCCAGAGGGAAAAAAAACATCCAGAGTGTTTATGCTGGTAAAAATGTAATCCTGTAAGTCCAAATTTATAACTAAATAGCTTGTGCTATGTGAAGAGGATCTGTGTTAGTTATAGAGGAGACTGGTATGGAAGCAACTGAGTATCCAGCTGCCCAGGAAGGCTTTCCTGATGCCTTGGATCCTGGAGAGCCCCTCAGAGAGGGGATGGATGGGGATGTGTGTCTGTGCCTGCAAACTCTGAAACAACTTCACGCTGGTGGTGCTGCTGTTCTCTGGGAAAGTGCTTAGATGGAACAGCAAAGCCAACCAGCTCCAGCTGCTGTCTCGTGCCAGGTCATGCTGGGACAATCCACAGGTAGCAGTATCAAAGGGATCTGGTTTCCTGCTGCTGGAAGTTGAGTTGCTGGAGTGCAGAGACAGGATGGCACACAGAAATCCCAGTTATGTGATGAGGTGCTTAAATAAGTGTCTGTGGAGCTACAAGGTAATGGCTATCCAAGAGAGGTGTTGTCTGGGAATGGAGATCCTGCTCTGCAGTGGTAATACCAGTTTGCTCTGTTAATGTCCACCCAGGTTACACCACTGAAAGTACTTAGCATGAAAAGAGGTTTTTAAAGTGTGAGGAAATAAAACAAGTGGCTGATGCACAATAAAAGTGCAGAAGAAACGAAGGCTGCTTGGGGTGGGTCTGAAGCATGGAAGAGAAAGTCTTTAGTTCCTTTCATCAGTGAATTTAGAAAGACCATTTAATTTGGTTTGAACTCAAGATTTCCTTTTGAAATGACACCTTTCTGCTCCACAAAAGAGAGGTAAAAGGAAGTACCTGGATAAATATGAGAAAGGTGCTTCTAATGTTGAAGCCAAAAGAGCTGGACATGCTGTGTGATGGGGCTTTTCAAACCTGAGCACATGCTGGGGCATCATTCTGATTTCCTACCAGATGGATCCATTTGAAAGAAGCTTTTTACTTTTGTGGATTTTTCCTGATGTTTTGAAGCAAACCTGTCAATGTAAGATCCTAGAAATCAAATTTTGGTCTCTGTATTGCAGCTGGCTCTGGGGACAGTAGAAGTATTTTCTTGTTGAACTTGTGTTTGTGGAAGAAAATCTTGAAATTTGTTTCCTGTGTCTTTTTCCTCTCCCTTTTCATGTTCAACCCTCTCCCCTTTACTCTTTTTTAGTGAATGTGGTCTGAAAAAAAAACCCCTGGAAATGGTTCTACTTATAAACAAATGGAACCTGTAGTTCCATTAGACTTCTATTTAGAAGAAAACCAGGATCTGCTTTTTTGGCTGGTTTCTCACTGCCAACAAAATACTGCTTCTTGTACCTCAGCACAAAGAGTTTAAACCTAGACTGGGGTCTTAAATGGATTTTTCCGTGTTTTGTGATAAAAATATTCCAGATGTCTGAAAGTGGATAACTTAAGACATGCATTGTGTCACACCAAGTGGGTGGCAAAGGAACACAAGTTCTGAGGTGGTCCCTAATGAGAGGCTCAGAGGTCTCCTAGAAGTATTTCTTCTGGTTTATATAAAAGATTAGCAAAGACTAACACATGCCAAAAAAAAAAAAAAAAAATCCAGAAGCCCATGCACAAAACCAAAAAACCCAGAATTGAGCATTCAAGATCTTCTTCATGTAAATATAAATATAAATATTTAAATTGGCATGACGAAATCCAGAGGCTGGCAAAAGCAAAGCAGCTGAATTAAATGAAGTTGCACACTTGGAGCCAAGAGGATGATTAATCATTGGAATGGGTTCTCAAAGCAAGGTATTTTCCCAGGTACTGTCTAGTCAAAGGTCATTTAACTGGGGTTTATGAGGAAGTAAGATGTTAAAATGTCTGTGGCATGTAGGAGGTCAGCCTGGTTGAAGTCCTTCTCCTTTACAGCTGTAGCTCAGGAACCCTGTGAAAACTTGATACAAGGAGGGCATCATGGATTTCAGCTCCAGAAGGGTCACTGACTTGAATGAGCAAATATCTAGCTTGGCTTTTGGATTTCACTGGGAATAAATAATTAGTATTTACACAGTTGTTTCTATTAATAACTTTTCATGCTTGCAGGAGGGCACATCTGATCTAGAGCCAGGTAAACAAGCACAGAGTGGCCAAGTGAGTCAGCAGCTGACCTGGAAAAAGACCCAGTGTCTTCCTGGATGCCTGGTTGGGACAGATTTGTTTTCTTGGGAGGACTCAGCTGTCTGAAATTCAGCATGTTCTCCAGTCCATGGAGGGCTGTGATTCATGGGGATCCACTCTGCCCAGACCCACAGGAATCCTACCCTGAATTAGTGCACAGGATAAAAATGCTTAAAGAAAGCCCTTTTCCTGTCAATATCTGTGACAGAACTTGTGAGGCATTCCATGAAGGAGTTGTTGAGCACTGGCATTGTAATTGCTGGGGAGAAGTTGTTCATGTGTGAGTGAATTTTAGCAGCAGAAAGAATTAGTCTCTGACTTCTGCAGAGGGAGGTTTAAACTTCAGTGTTATGAGGTGTTTAATTACTACTTGGCTTAAAATGAAGGCTCCATGGATACAGAGGCAGAAGAGACTGAAACAGTGTCTGCTGTGCACTTGGTTTTGCTTTCCCTGGTGTTACTTAGAGCTGGAGTTTTACCCTGCTGTTACTCAGTCCTGCCTTCACTCTGTTTTCTCACTGCTTCTTTCCTTCAGAGAAAGGATGGCTATTGTTTCACAGGATATTTCTGGAATTTTGTTCATGTCATGTTTCTGTGCTTTTAGGCACAGAAGTGCAAATATTACCTTTGTTTGGAGATTAATCTAAATTAGATTGTGTCCCTCATCTGCTCACATCTTTAGTTTTTTGCAGTGACTGTCATTAGTTTGTGTAATTATATTACCAATAAAAAAATCATGTATGGGAACCTTGGAAGAAATAAAAACAAATCAAAGGAAGATTGATGTCTATAGACCTTTTAAAGAAGTATTTTTAAGTTTAAAAATTAATGTTTATGAACAGCGTGTTCAGTTTTCATGGTATATGGTGACAGTGGCAATCCTGAAATTCTACTGTTTCCCAGTTCTTCACTGTATTTTGGTATTGTAGCTTTAATTATTTTTATTCTAGTTTGTATTGGAAGTGTCAAACTACATTCACCCTAGTGTACTACCTCACCTTTTTATGTTTGTCTCAGCTGCTTCAGTTTGTTAGGATAGGTAGAGTTGTTTCTATGTTCTGAGATTATTTGTGGTTTTTCATTTGCTTGTTTTTTGGTAGCTGAAAATCTTGCACGTAGTTACATCTAAGTACTTCCAGTATGAAATCTTTAGAAGAATTTGTGGGATGTTGATACTGGCAGGTGCCCACCGACATGGCTCTGTCCCTGGGCAGGGCAGGGAAAATACAAGAGGCTTGTGAGTCAGGATAAGGGCAGGGAGAGATTCCTCACCAGTTACTGTCACAGGAAAAACAGACCTAACTTAGGGAATTTAGTTTAATTTATTGCCAATGAAAAATAAAACTAAATCTTAAAAACACCTTCTCCCCACCCCTCCCTTCTTCCTGGCCTTCTTTCCTGTTTTTTTCTGCCTCTTCACCTGTCTGGCAACACAGGGTCATGGGGAGTGGAGGTTATGGTAAGTTCCTCACACATTGCCTCCACGTTTTTGTCCTTAATGTGAGGGCTCATCACACTCTTTCCCAGATCTAGAGTGGGGTCCCTCCCATGGGAGGGTCCTTCAGGAACTGCTCCAGTGTGGATCCCTTCCACAGGGTCAGTCCTCCAGGCATAGGCTGTTCCAGTGTGGGTCCCCACAGGGTCACAAGTCCTGCCAGCAAACCTGCTCCAGCCTGGCTCTTCTCTCAGATACTGCCAGGAACCTGCTGCATTGTGCATTCTCCACAGGTTCACAGCCTCTCTCAGGCATCTACCTGCCCCTTCTTAAACCTGTTATTCCTGAGGTGCTGCCACTCTCATGGGCAGGCTCAGCCTTGGATGTCCTCACGTCCATCCTGAAGCTGCCTGGAACTGGCTCTGCTGTCACAGACACATACTGTGACTCTTGGGGATGGTCCTGTACAGGGCCAGGAGTTGGACTGGATGATATTTGTGGCTCTCTTCCAAGTCAGCATATTCTGTGATTTAATTATTGGACTTTGTCTTCCCAGATACTCCCATGCCAGTGGAAAACAAGCAATAGCTGTGGGCTGAGCCATGTTGAGAATTAGTGTAGTAACATGCTTGATTCTGAGGGATTGTGTTAAGAGAAATACCTATGTGTGTGCATCCTTGATTTTATTAATTTCATTTTTGCTGAAACATACCTGTTACAAGAAATAAATGAAGCTCCTGTCCAAGACTGAACAGGGACATTCTCCTGCCTTTCTTCCCTGTTTGCCCATACATCCTATGTTTCCCCTGTTCCTTTCCACCCAAAGCCTTGCATCATCAGAAAAATCTGACCCTGAGAGAAAACTAGTAAGCTAGGTGATGTGCAGCTTCTGATACCACTTTTATGTTTGGAAATAGGCACCTTGAAGTAATAGTTTTCAAAGAGATGTGGTATTTTCTTAGCAGGTTGAAGTTGAAGTTTACCGGAGAGATTCTAAGAAGCTTCCTGGCCTGGGAGACCCAGACATTGACTGGGAAGAGAGTGTCTACTTGAACCTCATCCTGCAGAAGGTAACAGGGAAGCTTATCTAACTTTCACTATTTTATTTTGCCTTTCAGAGTTTAAATGAACATCAATTGAGGCGTTTATTATTTTTCAATAGAGTCCTAATAGCTTTCTACAAAAAACTTTAACTGTATGCAGTGAAGCTAGGCTGAGTTTTGTGCTCTCTAACAAAGTTTCTGCAAAAGGAAGACTTCATCCAGTTTAGTGGTTTTTGAGAATGAATGAGACTTAGACAAGCAGCATTTCCATTAGAGTTCACAGTACTGGTGCAGCTAAGAGAGAAGAGTGTAAATGCAGTGCCATAAAGCATGCTGAGGGGTTACTACTCTTGACAACAGAACTTTAATAAAACGTTTGGTGGTAGGAACATGAAGCCAGAACTAATTACTTCTTTAATTGACTCATAGGTTGTTTGGTTATTGTGTGTGTTACATTGGTGCTTAGGAAAGCTGAATATTACTGCAATCATTTGAGATCCCTTAGAAGTTTTGCTCATTATGATCTCAGAGTGGGAAACCGTTGGCTCAGGCACAAGTCCTGGAAAATAAATTGTTTTCATTCTTTCTCCTTCCTCCCAGAAGTCTCTTTGTAGAACTTCTCTGCAGAGAGCAGGTTTTGCCTTTATTTGATGCTCAATAAAACTAGGATACATTTGCTACAGTCAGAATTCAGAAATGTTATTGCAGCTGGGTATTGCTGTCCATAGCTATTGTACTTGCTCCTTGTAAGCTTTTTCAGGTTGTTTGGAAGGCTATGCTAGTATTTTCTGACCTCTCTAACATGTCACTGGTGTTATTTCTTATTCAAAGGGAGGAAATATTTTCCATTTCTATCCTAAAGTATGCTTAGGGGTGTGTGGGGGTGAGGGTGGGTGTGGGTGTGCTGCTTATTCCCCCAGCTGTGTTAAACAATATTGGCAGGACTTTCCTTACCCATCAGTTGTCACCTCAACAAGCAGCTGTACAAGAGATTTTGATGTCATTGGGTTAATGAACAAACACAAGCTTAAAAATTGTAGGTGATTCAGTATGGTAGAGAGTAAAGAAAATGGCAACATCAAAATGTCTTACTTTTTAGACAGACAGCGAAAAAAATGAGACAGAATGTGTTCTGCTTCATGCACATGAATGTTTTGTTTTCCCAACTCTAAATGTTGATTTCTCTGGTGCCCCGTTCCAGCTGGATTATGTGGTGACCTGTGCTGTGTGCACACGCTCCGATGGAGGGGATATTCATATTCACAAAAAGAAATCTCAGGTGAGCTTCCCCTTTTAGTGCTTTGGATCAGAGGTTGGTATCCAGTATTACCTAATCCTAAAAACTGCTCCAAAACTGAAGCCATGGTCTGACAGATTCATCCTCGCGAAGCATCTCAAGTCTTTGCATAGTGACATTTCTTGCCAGTTATCTAGATATGAGATCTAAATCAAAGAACTGTGAAGAACCCTGCATGCTTCAGGGTGTATATCTTTGCCTGCTGCATTTAGGGGAGAGAGGTAAGGTGCCAGGGGGAGGAAGGAATTTGATGCAGTCAAAGACTAAATCTGAAATTGTACAAGATCTGAATTATGAGGAACCTTCAAAGTAAGTTTCTAATGTAGAGTTGCTAAATGGCAGACAACTAACTGATTACCAATTTATATTTTTATTATTTTACAAGATTCTTAGTCTCTTAAACTGCTCATTCCTTTTATGTCCATACCATAGGCTTTTATCTTTTGTGTGCAGTTAATCCAAGGTTTAACATAGTGGAAGAGACTGAATAATAAGCATAAAGGGGATAGGAACAAGGAACCTGAGGTTTCCCCACTCAGTTTCAATTTGCAATGTAGATCTTGCAACAACTTCTGCTAGTTAGCAGAAATTCTTCTTTTAAAAGGCTCCTGTTGCATTTAAATGACTGTTTTTCCCAGGCCTTTCCATTCCCTTAGTTCATGCAGCTGCTTGCATGGCTTTACTCAAATTAACAATGTTCTTTAGTTTTTAGTTAAGTTTAACCACTTTAAAAGAACTTTTGTTTTGCTTACAAACAGAGCTAGCAATGCTGGTTATTGTCTCTGTGATTTACATTGATTAAGCACATAATTTTTTCTTCAGGTGCTGCTGAGATGCCACATTGCACTGCTAATTAAACCTGTTATTTCTCATTGCTTTTTTCTCTTTTGGCTAGTCCAAATTTCACCCCAAGTTAACTTCTGCAAATGTTTTTGAGAAAAATCTGTAAGTATTATTTGCAGATTTGAAAACTGGGAAAGAGAAGATGAGGGATATGCCCTTACTGCATGTGAGCAGTATTTAGAATGAAGAGGAAGTTTTTTTGTTCCTCCTTTCTAGAGGCTCCTGCTGTGGGACTGTTTATAAATTGTTGTTTTCCCTTTTCCACATTAAACTTACCAGTACATGCCAGTAACATTTCAGCATCATCACATTGATCTATAGAGAGAGCAAAGACAATTCCATATGCTGTGAAAGCATGTTTGCAGTGGGGAATTTCACTGTCACATCCACTATTGAGGCTGTTGGTTTTAAATGAAGAAAATCCAGCTGGTTTGGATCTGCATTTCTGCTCTGATGGTTCTTGCTTTAGGAAATGTGTCTTCTTCTGCCCATGTGCAGCCAGATGTTGATGGCCTAAGATTTGCTGCCTTACTTGAGACCTATGACAAATCTGCTCACTCAAGTGAGTGCCTAAGGCATGAAGCCAGGATGAAAAAGGCTAGCTTTATTTTGCAAACTGCTGGCTTGACAATAAGATCTCCACAAACTGTATTTTCCTTAGGTGTGCCCAACTGGAGTTTAATTTGCGAGGGTGTTTTATTCTTCATTGGCTGACATGAAAGTGAGGATGCCTGGAAGAGGTCCTTGTTTCAGGCATTGGTGCAAGTAGTGTTTTTGAGGAGTCTGATTACTTTCAATGATGTTTCTGTCTTGAAGCAACCTTCCTTTTTAATTCTATTCAATGTGCATAAAGGCTGCATAAGTACAAATAAGGAAAAGCAACCCTCTCATGAATATCTGATATCCTATCCTTAATTATGTTTTGTGTTGAATGGTTTGTAGCAACAATATGTCACAGCCTTGACAGCCTGGTCAGATCTGTAGCTTTCAGCATGTTGGCAGTGGGCTAAGATTTAAGAGGTTTTTTTTAATTCAAGGCTTTGTTTGTAAACAAATGTGGAAGCAAAGAAAGCTGCTGGGTCTGAATTCCTTCTCCCTCCTTACCTACTCATTAATCTTTTTGGAATGATAAAATCTATAGTCTTTAGCTATTTAAACAAAGTCACTAAAGGAGTTCAGGAACTTCTTGGGAGGGAGAAATGTGCAAGAGGAAGCAGAGTGTTAGGGAAAGAAACAGAAGCACAAGATGTGGATGAGGAACCAAGTGCTTGTCCTCCTGTAAGCCTTTGTCTTGGTTTTGCCACCTAAATTGTGGGAAAAGCAAAAACTGTTCAAAACCCTTTTTCGTGTGAGAGAATCAAATCATTACTTTTTTCTGGCCAGGATGTGCAACAGAAATCATTTCACCCACACATTGTCTGGGTTGTGCAGAGAAAAATCATTCCATCACACATAGTTTTTACTAGATTTTTCACATACTTATACAATCAAAACTCATAGAAATTCATTGGTTCAATGTTCATTGGTCACACATTACACAGTTCTTAGTGTTTTGTTTCCTATTGGTTTTCAATCTCTTTGCCTTAGACGTTAATTAGGTTCTCATTCTTCACTCTTATCTCCCTTTTCCCAGATGAGGTTTCTCCCACCGAGGGTGATGTTTGGAGTTGATGTTTGTTAGTGGTTGTTATCTTTTGTGTATCTTCTGTGCTACTCCCAGTCTGTTGAGATGTTAAGCTCAACAGGCCTTGAGTGATGAAACAGTCCCCTGAAAAAAAAATCAATTCCCTTCCTTCCGGGGCAAAGGTGAACAAAAGCCCTGACTAAAGCTATATAAACAATTTTTAAACTTGGTATAATTTCCAACAGTTTGAGACAGTCTAAAGAGGCGAGCACTCTGAAATGAGTAACCTCCCCCTTGGTTCCAACCAGCGCTTTCCCCCAGTAAGGAATGAAATAAGAGTAGATTTAAGTGAAAAAATAACATTTTATTATCAAACAGATACCAGCAGTTAGGGGGAAAAAGTAAATTAACTGCTGGATACCAAACTGTTATAACTCAAAACCCCAGGGGAACAAAGGGAGACCCAAAATGGCGGAGACACCGGTTCCCAAAATGGCGGAGACACCGGTTCCCAAAATGGCGCCTGCAGGAGGCAGCTGTGCGGCCAAGGGACAAAGAGAAGATGGCGTCACACCGTTCCCTTCCCGGATGGCGCCTCCCAGGTGGCCCTGTGTCCCCAGGAACAAAGTGACAAGATGGTGGCAATCCCTAGCAGGAGGGCAGGAGCCCACAGAGCCGTTCTAGAGACAGATGGAAACCCAGCGGCCCGTGTGGGGCCTGCGCTGCTGCAGCCGCTCCCTCCTGCCCTCCCTGAGCTCTGTGGGGAAAGGAGCGGCCTGGGAGCGCTGCCTCAGCCAGGCCTGGCCCCAGGAACTGGGGCAGAGTTTGCAAGGTTCACTTTGAAACAGGTTCTAGTTGCAAAATGCAGTTTCTGCAAGTAGCTACAGTTGCAAACTCAAAGCTGCCAGGAGAGACTCTCCATAGTCTCCTGGAAAGGCTTGGACTGGAGTGAGGGCTGCTACAGGTGGGCACCAGTGGAATTTGCCCCCAGACAGCCCAAAATCGCTAACTGCAGTCTCCCCTAGACAAGGAAAAAAAAAAACCCACCCAAAATTAAGAGAGAAAAAAACCGGGAAAGTCTTTGCCTGAACAGAGACCAAGTAGTCAGCAAAGTGAATACTACGCAGCCAAGAGCCCAGAAAGTTCCTCTGCACTAATTTCAAAAATCAATTTCAGAACTGCAATAGCACCCCCCCACACACAAGGTCTGTGGCTGTAGAGTTGTAAAGATATAGTAACAGTTTTTGGGTGCAGGTCAATATGGAATAAAATAACATTATGAATCATCCCAGGATAGCCACAGCTACCCTCACTGAGGGAGATTGATCTTAGTGTAGGACAGAGTAAACAACAACAAATTAAAGTAAAGGTGTTGGGTCAGCTGCCTCGTGGTAGCTTTCTTGCACTGTGGCATTTTACTTTGCAGCACATTGCAGGAACTTAAAGGCACCTGAAGGTGTTGATGAAGAAGTATGATGGTGAAATGTAGTATGGTAAGAGGTCAGGTACACACAGGGACATTTACTGTGAAGCAATGAGGTTTTGATTACTTGCATGTGAAAACCAAGGATTTCTCAAGTGCCATGATTGCAAATCTGGCTTTAGTCAGAAACCAGCTCAGTTGTGCTTGTGGGATGTCCAGCATCTCTGCTGTACGTGCCAGCCTGAGGTGCTTTGTAATTACTTGCCTTGTGTTTGGCGTGTCTGTTCCAAGCACATTTAACTGAGAAGCAATATCTTTGTTTGCATCTTTCTCAGCAAGTGTTTGCATCTCCAAGCAAACACCCGATGGACAGTAAAGGAGAGGAGTCAAAGATCAGCTACCCCAATATCTTCTTCATGATTGACAGCTTTGAGGAGGTGAGTTCCTTTTTCAGCAGCAAAGTTCCTGTTCTAGTCTTATGTCCTGATTAGTTGTTTTCTTGTACCTTTTGAACAGAATGTTCTTGGCCAGTTGAGGGTTATCTTCTGCTAGATCTTATTTTATTTTATTAACCTTCCTCTCTCTTTAATGTTTGAAATCTGATCTTAAAGCTGGATTTTGGCATCAGTGTCTATGATGGACTGAAGCATGACAGGCTGGTGTGAGAGCTGCTCATCTCAACAAGTGTTCTGCAGCGTTCACTGCCTGGAGTCTGTTTTTTTAAAAGGCTGGGGTGGAACATTCTGCTCCCTTTCAATTTATATTGCAACTTCTGGGGCATAAAGGGAATGGGAACCTGAATGTATTTTGACTTGAACAACTTTGCATCAAAGTGTTTCATCTTGCATCTTTGGCAGGTTTTCAGTGACATGACTGTGGGAGAAGGAGAAATGGTCTGTGTGGAGCTAGTGGCCAGTGATAAAAGCAACACCTTCCAAGGGGTGATTTTCCAGGGCTCCATCCGCTATGAAGCACTCAAGAAGGTCTATGACAACAGGGTAAGGAGCTGCTGAAAGACAATGGCCTTTGTAGCAATGGTGCTCTGACTAGATTTTCTTTGTGGCTGAGGCTGTCAGCTTTTTGTCCTGTTAGATCAGCTGCATCATAGTCTGTCTTTTTTGGCTTTGAAGGTTAGCTGAAAGCTACTGGGTTTGGCTCAGATAACTGAGGGTGTTCAGATTGAGATATATTCCTCTGCTGTTTGCCAGAAGGAGGGAAGGTAGGGATACATAGTCAAGAGCATGACACAGAAATGGACCTGAACAACAGTTCTTGGAGCTCCTTCATTTTCTTGAAAAATCATAGATATTTCTGTATTCAGAGAGGGTGTGATTTCATGGGAGATTTTAAACTCTGGTAACTTCCTTGTGATAAAGTGTATTTTTCTTCATTATATTTTGCACTTATGGCTGTTTTCAAAAGACCCCTGTGGTCTCACTGCCACTGAGAGAAGCTTTCTTTGCTTTCTACAGAAAAATGTAATACCAGCACATTCACCTTCAAATTCAGTACTTAGTGCTGAAATCAAGAGTCAATAAATTCCTCAAATGGTTTATTATGAAGACAATCCTGACAGGTTTTTAGAAACAAACAGAAGAAATTCTTCCAATATCTACTGTGTCTCTAAATTTCTTTTTGTTTCTACCCTTGTCAGGAGAGGTCCTGAATAATTTCCCTTCTCCCCAATTTAAATGCAAGTCATTACACTCTTCCAGCAGGTTTCTGAGAGAACATGAATCAAAAGTTGTTTCTCTCCCATCATTATCTTGTGGCCTTACACTGTCAGCAGCTGGGTCATAAAAATAAGTGGGGATGCAGAATCACTGAAGACAACATAAAAAGAAAGCCCTGCAGGGGAAAGATAAGATTTGATGTAGTAAAGTCACCCCATAGCCTAGGAACGTCCTGATTGACCACACAGCTACTTGACATTATTTTTATTAGATGAAGTAAAATTGTTAACCCTTCAAATACTTCATTATGGCCAGAGGCAAAACTTGGAATTTTACCATTCTTTTGGCAGGAGTAATCTCTATTTTTTTGAGGATTACTTGATTTTAGTTGTTTGAGGGAAGGTTTAGATTGAATACTAGAAAAAAATCCTTTACTGGAAGAATTGTTAAGCATTGGAACAAGCTGCCCAGGGAAGTGGTGGAGTCCTCAGCCCTTGAGAAATTTAACAGATATGTAGATGTGACACTTAAGGACATGATTTAGTGGTGGGCTTGGCAGTGTTTGGTTAATGATTGGACTTAATGATCTTAAAGGTTGTTTCTAACCTTAATTATTCTAGAATTCTCTAATTCTCAGTATACTACAAGCTGAGTATACTGAGGTGAGCATCTCAGTATACTACAAGATGAGCATCTTGGCCTTTTCATAAACTGATGAAAATTGCAATAAATCACTTAAACTTATGGATAAATCTGAAAACTTAAGGCTTCATTTTCACTTAGTAAAACCTTACCTGTTTTCATATGCATCAGTTCCTTTTTTCAGTTCTCAGTTCAATTTTCAGTTCAGTTGTGCTGACTGGAAGTTGAGCCCCTGTGTCTGTTGGGGGGATTTAGAGCTGTCAGGGTGTCTTGGTGAGCGTGCAGTGCAGGTTAGTTGTGCATGGGGCTGGTTCCTTGTATTTTGGCCTTGACAATGTGGACATAAAAATGTCAGGAATGACTTGACACAAAGCAGTTTGTGGGGTGTGCTTTGCTGGTTTGAGGCATCTTGTGTGTGTGTGTGTGTGTGTGTGTGTCTATTGCTTTCTGGACTCATTTGAGTTCCATTTTGAGTCTCATTTTGCCCCAGCACAGACTGAATCAAGTTTTGCACATGCCTGCCTGTGCTCTCACGTGCCACAGTGTGTGGGCCTGGATAAAAACCTTTGATTTTCTCTGTGTGCAACTGCTAACTCTGTCTTTTGGATGGCTGAAGGAGTTGGTTCTTGTCAGAACCTGTTTTTGTCTCTGCAAAATTAATTTCCCTTTGCAGATCACTTCAGATTTTGGCTTAAAATATTTCTTAAGAATCATTATCCTTTATGGTTCTTACTTCTTAGATAACTGCTTTCAGAGGATGTTATTTTCAAATTGTAGAGCCATTATTACATGTTTTTCTCTCCTGTTTTGTTGCATTGTAGGTGAGTGTTGCAGCTAAGATGGCTCAAAGAATGTCTTTTGGCTTTTATAAATACAACAACATGGAGTTTGTCCGAATGAAAGGACCACAGGGAAAAGGACATGCAGAGATGGCAGTGAGTAGAGTTTCCACTGGTGACACTTCACCATATGGGACAGAAGAAGATTCAAATCCAGACTCCCCAGTGCATGAGAGAGTAAGTAGCAGACAGAAATACTCTTTAGGGGAAGCATGAGCATGTTTTGTTCCAAAGCCAGGCTGAAGCTGGGGTTAACTCCCACTGAATTCTTAGGTTTGCCTGTGTGTAATTTGGTTGTACTCAGTATGAGATGGATTCTTTAACACAGTTTTCCCTGGGCAAACACTGAATACAGAGATGACTGGATGATTCATACTTCTGGAGGAGTGTTTTGTTCAAACAACAGCAGTCTTGATGCCAGGGAAACCAATGATTCTGCCTGTTTGCTATAAAAAAAAGTAGATTCCACTTCTGTACGAAATGGGATTTACCTAGAAACATGGGGTTTGTGTATTATATAGGTTGCTTACTAAACCCCACAGGGAGTGGTGCTTTTAGGTTTTGCCACTGAGGAATACTGCTAACTCAAAGCCTGCATAATGCTGCAGCAAAGATCACGGATCCAGATGCAGCACTGCCTATTTTTAATGCCTAATTTTAATGCAAGTGCAGTACAATGCTAATAGAATCAGACCACAGATGCTGATTTGGCCTTTATTGAATCCTAGCCCTGTTTTCCATTAAGATATTTTACCTGGTTAATGGGGATAAGGCAACATGTCTTCAAAATACCTGCACAGACCTGGGCTGGGTCGGTACCTTATGGAGTCTAGAGTGGTTTTCTGTGTAGTGCAGCTAGCCTGTATCATTTAAAGATCTGTAGAACTTCTAGAGGTCTCCATGCAGGCAGTGTGGTTTTGTTTCTGACTTGGTAAAAGGCAACATGAGCTACCAGCACAGAACTCATTAACTGGCTGTTCTTGCTCTCTACCACAGAAACAGCCTGAAGAAATCAGGCCTAGAGGGACAACATAATCTTTTGTCTCCAAGGCTTCCAATGTCAGCTGGAAAATGTCAAATTAGATTTGATAATGGGTTAGCACTGCTTTTTGCTAATGGTTTTAACACTGCTATGTCTGTTTCTGGTTCCCCCCACAGTATGATACGAAATTACTCCCAAATTAAAAACAGAGACAAGCACAAATTAGAAATGAAGTGTGCTGGGAAGAGGATCAGTTGGGTGTTACAATGGCCTTTTTTTTTTTTTTTTTTTTTTTTTTTTTTTTACATTAGTGATAGAGGGACAACATGGAGTGTTTCTGCACTCAGCCTGGCTTGGTTGCCATCATCACTCCATGTCACCTCCCTTTGCATTTCTTTGGACAGCTATGAGCAGTGTCATGTGCCAGCTCAGGGCGAGTTATGGGATTGTTAAATTGACTGTGTGGAGAAGGAAGGACAAGATAAAAGTTACTCACACCCATTAGCAAAGTAGTTATCTCCATTTTCTTCCCTTAGAAATGAAACTACTAAAATACTGCAGTCAAAGCCAGTGCATCAGCACCACATTTCAGTTCTCTCCAAAACAGGTGTACTTGGCTTTAATTGTAGTTTACTCAATGGCAACTACTGCTCTGAAGGAAGGGTGTGTCCAAAATTTTGTCCCTAACTTGAGTTTCACCACAGACAGTTCCATCCCTCTATCTGTCATCATTTGGACTAACCAAACCTTCTGAGGCACCACAGCTTCATTTTCTCTTTCCAGTATTGAAACATGACACACACACAAAAGAGAACATTGACTTCACTTCTGCCTCAGTGTGCTGGGCTCAGGAATTTGTGACCCTGCTCCCCAGGGACATGGACCTTCCACAGGGATCCCATGGGACAGCCTTCCCAGTAGGGAAACTTGCAAAGAAATGAAGATGCACATTTTGAGTGTGTTCAACACAGTATATTCTTAGTGCTTATTAAGTCTCCTATATTTCAACAAGCAAAAATAAGATTGACATTCTTGGTGCCTAAATTATTAATTTTGTGCTGTTATGACTGTAAATCCTTTTTAAAAGTGATCATCTGAGGAGAGAGGTTTTTCATTATTCATGTAACATTTGAGGGTTGTGATATATCAAAATATTTTCCCCTCTGTGAGCATCTTGAGATGTTTGTTCAGTTTAAATTCTCCAGCCACTTTGATAAAACAAAGCTAGATACCAGTCACCATTCTGATTTTTACACATGTGATTCATGGAGGGGAAAACCAAGACTTTCTCCAGCATTTCTTCTATTTCCTTTCAGGTTACTTCTTTCAGCACACCACCAACCCCAGAACGTAACAACCGCCCATCCTTCTTCTCCCCATCCCTCAAGAGAAAAGTGCCCCGAAATCGAATTGCTGAGATGAAAAAATCCCATTCAGCAAACGACAGTGAGGAGTTCTTCAGAGATGATGATGGTGGAGGTGAGAGAAGTATTGACAGCTAAACAGACTTGTCTGGAGAGGGCACAAAGCTGTGGAAAGGGAGCCCAGTGCAGGGTTTTCAAGAAGGTTTGCAGGGTGGAAAAACAAGAGCTCCACATACAGCCAGTGCCTCTGAAAATGAGATTTTTCATAGGCTTAAGTATCTCTTTGAAGGCTGGAGCTCAAAACTCCTGAATATATATATTATATATGGACCCATTTGAGAGAAACAGGAGCAGCTGAAATCCTCCCCCTTTCCCAGATGCCACAGCCTCTGGGGACACTTTTCCCAGTATAGTGGGATAGGGCATGTTCTCAGCAACAAGTTCTTTGAATTCTGATTTGATCCAGAGTTGGTTAAAGCTGGTGAAAAGGCATTTACTTCAACTGGCTTTGAATCCGTTCTGAACCTTACAAAGGAAAACCTAATGAGTTTGTCTGTATAATAGTTTAATGCCTTGTGGAATTCTTCCTGTAAAGTCTAGTTACTCAGTAGAAAACAACTGCCAAGATGGAGCCTGACTCAGAATATAGTATATAAATCCCAATCACATCACAATCTTGTGAGGCAGGAAACTCAAAAACGCCAATGTCAAACTGCTTTTCATGTGTTTGAAAACAATTCAGTCAACAAATCTGTCTGTTGGCATTCTAACAGATAAACCCAAAGGTAATTTCCAGATTACAAGTTCTGTTTGAAGTAGCAAAGATATTGCCTATCAGCAGCCACCTCAGCTAATAAAGCCACTGGACCACTTTAGCCAATAAAGAATTTCACATTAAAAAACCAACTGAAGTGACAATGTTCAATGCAAAGTCTGTGGCAGCTTAAATTGATGGTAACTAATTCAGGGTTCTATCAATAAAAACCTTTGCTCATGTCTTTTTCCTTAATTTGCCTAATCAGAACATATGTTATTTCAAATGAGATGTGTTTTATTAGGCTCAGGGTAGTGTGAGGAGAAGGGCAGCTTTCCCCACATGTAGTCCTGGTTTTGGTATCTTTATTTTGGAGGTTGTCCAGGACAGAACAGAGTTCAAGCTGTTTCTCTGGCAGTCCTCATGGGTTCTGCAATGCCTGCTCAGGGTTGTCTTGCAGGGTCCGATCCTAGAGTATTATTCTTTTTATTTTCATATCCTTCTAATATATTTATGGAAGTAAACAAATTCTAGCTTTTTCAGATATTTTAAAGCATAAATAAAAAAATACCAAGGAATGGTTTCTTAAGTGTTTTGACCTTATTGTTCCTCATCTGAAAAATAAAAGGAGGGATATTTTAACAGCTTATGCTAGGAAGCCTGATTTATTCAAAGATGAATTTTCTTCAAAGTATAGTAACTAAATTGCAATTTTTTTTCAAATTTCAAAAACCTGAGTGTCCTCCTCAGGAGCTGCAGTGTTGAAACTCTCTTATTTTGGCATGAAAAAGCCAGATGCAGAAGATGTAGAGACAGAAGCAGAGATTTGGGTGCATCTTGACTCTGTGGGTGGAGGAAAAGATGTGGATCATGTAAAAATCAGCAGTGTCCTTGGTACACCCAGAGCTGCTGCAGAGTTGCCCTGGTTCAGACAGACCTGTGGTGAACAGGAGCAGCCCAGCAAGGCCCACTTCAGTGGCTTTGCTGTGTGCAAGCATGATATACCAGGAGAGCTGTGCTTATTGCAGCTTCCAGAGTCTGCTCCTTCTGCTCATGGCACAGTGGTCATGCATGGGAAGAGGTAATAGACAGCTTGGCTATACACATGTATAGGGAAGGATTTTTCACAGGTTTTTTCCTCCCACATTGTTATGCATCTTTCTAGAGTAGCTGTCACCATGTATTTTCCTCTTTGGATCAGGGTCTGCTTTCAGTCCCAGACCTTGGATCACTCTGGTTCAGAATCAGTATGTTGACTTCAACATCTGATTTTAGCACTGTGGGACAGGGGTGAATTTTATAGGTCAATAGAGCAAAGATTTAAAAAACACTCCAAAAATGCAGCATGTGGCTGTGGGAGAGACCTGCCCCTCTGGCCTACAGGGGATTCAGTATCTTTTATTTTAAAAGTTACTTGGGGACATCTAAACTAATTCTGAGAACAGTGGCTCAGCTGAAGGGTCCTACGTGTGGCTCAGAGTGTACGTAGAGGTGTGCAGGAAACTGAGGTATTACTGTTGAATCTCCTCATGTCTGCTAGATGGCAATTTTCTTCAAAAGAAACAATTTCTATTTCGTTACCCTGCTGAATTTCTGCATGAGTAATTACTTAATTTTAGGGCTATTCTATGATTGTGTGTATGAGGAAAGGCTGAGTTAGTGTTCTGCTGGTGCAGTGTGGTGTGTTGGTTTGAAAGCAAAACCAGTGAGAGACTCCAAGTCAGAAGTACAATTTAATAAGAGAAAGAAGAAAATAAGTAAAATAAAGTAAAATAAAATAAATTCAATAGTAGAAAATACTAACAGAGTCAGAATACAACCTGACACCCTGTTAGGGTGGTAGTAGCAGTCCAGATGAGATGGTCTTGTCGAAGCAGTA
>VZUI01040623.1:5357-84517 GCA_013401135.1 Cettia cetti
TAATTAAAAAAAAAAAAAAAAAAAAAAAAAAAAAAAAAGGTGTTGTCTTCACAATGGCAAGGTACAAATAATAGCCTGGAAATTAATTGTTTTCAGTTTGATTGCCTCCAAAAGTGCATAAAGAAAAAGAAGATGATCTGTCATTTAAGGTGAAATAGTTGTGCAGTCCACAGGGTAATAAATAGTTCTTGTCAGTAATTTGCACAGAATATGGATTGCTGCCAACCTTGCAACTGCTGAAACAACCTGAAGATGTGATCATGCCACTGGTTTATGCTGGGGGAAGAAAAAAGGATAAATTTAGAGTAGACATCCTTTCCCCTAAAATATACAGTATATATAATTGATTATTTTGCAGTGTTCAGTAGTTAGCTGAAAGGTATCTTCAGTGCCCATGTTCCAGTATTATAACAAGCTTTTCTAGGCTGGGGGTAAGTGACAGCTGTGAAAAAAGAAAAGCTTGCAAATATATTTTTAGAAAGGAATCCCTCAAAAGATTGCCATTAATTCTATTTGGCCTTGGTGCAGTGTCAAACTCATGTTCAGTGATGGCAGAAATCAGCATGAAATATCATACACTTTTGACAAGTTTCGGCTATCTTTACATAAAGATAGCCTTTACATAAATTAACCTTTCAGTTTTCATTAGAAAAGAGTATCATTTAAAGACAGGCTCAAAAGATCAAAGTACATATTTTCAAACCTCAATACATTTGTTTTTATTAAATGCAGGAACATTTTCTGAGAACAAAAGTTTGTTTAAGTGCATACATCTCTCTATGTATATGCAGTTTTTCTGGCAACACTGATCATTTGAGCCTAAAAGTCATCGTGTCTAACCTGAGAAGAGCTACAGGGGAATTCTTGCTCTTTATCCGTGGAAGAGGAGACTGAACACCAAAAAGCTTTCAATAAAACAGGACACCACCAAATTAACCTGTGGGGTTGCCAAGGCAATAAATCTCAGTGACTCACGTGACAGTTATGCACCTTGGGAGTGATGTTTCTTCTCCTTTTCTCCAGTCCCCTAGAACCAGCCCCCTAAACCATAATTTAAATCACAGGGAGCAGGCTTTATCCCATGAATGAGCACTAATAATGCTTATCATGGAGTATCTTTGTGGTTTTCAGAGACCTGCATGAACAGTGAAGGCTAAATCCAAACTTAGAGAATTGCTAATGCAGATTAACAATATTAAAGGCCAGGTAACTTTGCATCAGATTTAATAGAAAGCTCCTACATGGAGGCTAAATCCACAAAAAATTACATTTTCAGAAGCTTTTTGAATTGATGGAGGACAACAAGAAGATGGCTGCCCCTCTTCTCCTTTCAGTCTTCCTGTTGTGCTGTTACAAGAACAAAACAATAACCTGCTAAGACGGAGTGATAAAAACTCTGCAAGGTGATGGTATCAGGAACAAATATGTGCCTGAAGGCCCAGGGAAAGGGGGCTGAGTATGAAATATGGGAATTGCTGTACTAGTTTAGACCAAAATGTCCATCTGTCCCCAAAGTGTCAAATAGTTGCAGATACAGCAGTTTATCTGTCAGTGGTTTGGGCACCTAGTATAGAAGCCTTGCTTCTCTGACCATTTGTACTGGGAAAATTATCTCTTCAAATTATCTTTTCCAGCATCCACTGGAAAAGCTGCTGCGTAACTGTCATAGGATCAAAGATATTTAGTGCTGGAACAGGTGTGGTGTGCACCCTGAGTCTTGCCAGAAGCACAGGATAGAGAAAACAAACACTCTGCCATCCACAAAGAGCTAAGAACAAATGAGCAGATCTGTGGTTGTGCTTGGCACGCTATCTAACCTTTCAGCTCCCAAGACAGGCTGACATTTATGCATCATATAATTTGATAAAGCCAGAATTATGAGAAGTCCTGAAGACATTTGTGATTGACTAACATTAGCAAATAGGAGAATTCATAGAATTCCAGGAATAACAATTTACAGAAACCATGCAGATGAATCTGCTGGTACAACACTTGTTTAGAGATTGACACAATAAATGTGTGGTCCTTTCCTTGACAGATAAATTGCTGTAAAAAACTCCATGTTTATGCTTTTGATAAATGCACATCTACATATATATATATATATATATATATATATATATATATATATATGCACTAAGTATTATGAACAACAAAATGATAATCAAGATAGACAATAGACCAATCACATCAATATCTTATCTATATCTGCATATCCACTACCTCCAAAACTTACCTGGCACCTACCTGGTGTGTTTACCTGAACTGACTTAAAATGTGCTTTCCACAAATCCTCCCATTACGTAATGTTTTCTGAGTCTTTACATGCAACACGTTTGGTTAATTGTTCTTTCAAATTAAATAAACTTCACAGGTTCAGTTTGTCTAACTAGAAGAGAATTTTTTTACTTGGCTACAAGAGAAGTGTTTTATATTTTAGTTGTCCAAAGGAGTCGTTATTCCCCCATTCATACAATGTGAAATAAGGCAGATATTGAGACCCATGAGCTTTTTAGCTCCTCAGTGCCTTACTGGGATGCTCCCAAAAGAGGATGCTCAAGGCCATACCAATATCCTTTCCCTGTCCTTGGACTTGTTCTTACAAGATAAGGGCCAATCAGATGATTACCAAGAGGGGACACTCTCCTTTGGGAGCAACATTGATGTCCACTTATCCAGAAACATGGGAACCATCTTAAAAGACAACTATATGCTCTAGAAACCAAAGAGAATAAGCAAATAGGGATCTGTTGTATCTAGAAAATGTTCCTCCTCAGATTGCTCCTGAATTTGTCCATTGCTCCATAATATCCTGTGTAAGGAGGGTACGCCAAAGCATGACTTCCCTTCCCACATCCTCTCAACATCACCAATTAGAGTTTCTGCAGGACCTGAAGGACTGTGACCCTGGGCCACAAGAGATGCTGAGAAATGCTGGAAAACTCTGCTTATGCTCTGCAAACCAGCCATGCAGTCCCTCACAGGGACAATTTTCTGAACTGACAGATGGCAAAATGATTCTGAATATGTAGAGCCACCAGTGGCTGGGTGTGCTGTTGTAAAGGATTAGTTCTTCACTACATACTGTTTTACTGGTTTTTACCCGGGAGAAAATGTAAAATGACTTTAACTACAAAAGAATTAGGTGAGTCAAATATAAAAAAGCAGATGGTCTCTGACAAAGAGCAATCATGGCTCCAGTATAGTTATGCTAAAGCTAAAGATGCACATCATTAAAACACAAATATAAGTGCACATAGCAAATACTGAAGAACATAATCAGTAATACAGATGTGGGGTCCCAAACCAGGTCATGAGACTGTTAAAATGTAAAAAGTGCCTGTAATTCTGCTGTTGCAACAAAATTTAAAAGCTAATCTACATGTTTGATACACAGCAATTGGCAGAAGAAAAATAGAATAATAATATTATCTCCACATCCGAGTGGTGTCATTGTCATTTCAGAAGGCATCTGTGCTCACACCTCAGGTCAGACTGGAAAAGACTGCCAATGACTCTGATTTTAAAAGAAAAAAAGTAATAAAAGCATTGAAAAACTTTCCAGAAAGGACTCAAAAAACAAGAGAAAAAGCCTAACTAGGATTCCTCTCAACACTGCAGGAATCCATTTACTTTTGCAGAATCCAATAGAGGTGGCTTTTCTTCCTAGTGTCACTAAATCATGGGCATCCTGAAGATAAATCAAAACAAACAAGAAGAACTGTGTAAATGCACCAAGGATGTTCCCCAGGCCAAGCCAACGTGAAGCAATGACAACAAAGCATCTGACAACCCATCTCTTCCCACAGAGGAAACTGGGTTGTTCCACAAAAAGGTGGTTAGATTTCATGGCCTCTAAAGCTTAAATAATTTTCTGACAAAAGCTTCTTCTGCCTTAAAATGAAGAAAAATGAGGTAATGATGACAAATCTACTTTGCCACCCCATGTCCCGTACAAAATTATCTTGTGGTAAGAGTATTTTGCAAAGATGTGAGAGACTCTCAGGACTGTTGGATGTTACACTTTCAAATGCCTTCACCAAGCAGTGTGACTGACCAGGTTTGGTTCACACCACCTCCTCCCTTACCATTTTTCAGGCAGGTTTGTGTCCGAATATATTCTCAATTATTCCTCCCTTACTGTCCCTTGCACTGCCAAACCCAATCCTTAAACAGCTAATCTCAAAGGAGCAGACACTCTCATCCCACCTTCCTTTACAGAGCAACTTTCAGTGATTCTGGTTTGACATCCAGCCTGCTCCATGACAGCTCCTGCAGGATGGTGGAGTGGCACAAAGGTCAGGCACCTTTCTGCAGGCTGAGCCCTTGAGCATGCCTTGCAAACCCACAGGTCAGGAATGCAAGTCTCTCTTGTGGTCCATTAGCTGGCAGTTGTCTCACTCTGCCCCAAGACTGAGGCTAGCTTCAGGCTTGCCAGCACCCCACACATTGGTATAAAAGATTTTGCCTCAATAAATCTTTCTTCTTATCTAGCAGCATGTGTAGATAACCAGGGAGGATAGGAGGGCATCCATTAATATTATATCCTTCAAGAAGTAATTGTGCACAATTAGAAAAACCCCATCTCCTGCTGACTAAGGCACACCCTTGCAGTGCAGAGCCAAGTGTTGCCTTATTTGGCTTTATCAGAGCTGTCTTTGGGTTCCTCCATCCTCCATCCTGGCACAGATCAATGTGGAAAGGACAGGTCAGTGCAGCTGACTCCATACAGCCTTAAACCAATCCTGTCTCTGAGTAATTAGCAGAGAGATCAGAGCTACAACACGTTTACAACTAAAGAGTAAATTATTATTGACCAAAAATAGAGCCCTCGAGTGCTGTGTGGGCAGGAGGTAAGGTATAAAGAGCTGCAGCTGAAGACAACTTTGTGATTTGTTACCTCAGCACCTCACGGTAAGTGCCACCTGCTTGCTTCATGCTCTGACCATGGCATCTCCACAGCTCCCCAGAAAGGTGGAATATGAAGGGGAGTTTTCTTCTCCTTCTCCACCTCTAACATTCCAGGTCATGCTTTGCATGGAAAGTCAAGGTTATACCACCCAAACCACTCCAATGTGGTGCACAAGCAGAAGCTGGAGAGCCGTAGCATGCCGTTCCTTGGAAGGGCCTTCTACCAACTTTGCTACCTCCAAGTCCTGTGGAAGGCACAGCAAGAATAACTCTGAAAGCAGTTGAAATTGATTGGGATTGCATATGTAAAGTAGCTAATTTTTTTTCCTGGAAATTAGATTTGTTTCAAGCAGCTCACAGTAATATGGGAAGGAACACAAGGCTCTCTGTGGAATTTTGCTCTAAGTCAGGAGTTTTAAGGCAGTTCAGCTATCTGCAGATGCTACACAGGTGTAGGAATGTTTAATATGGCATATGCTCAGGACAATGGACTGGTTTTGATGTAACTCTCTCTGTCTTTTCTTTAACCATTCCACACAGGTTCTGAAAAGAGATTTCCTCGTGGGCTCTCTAAAGGTAGGGGTTTAAAAAATAACACATACCTTTGCTAATTGATCCTGAGCAATAAGTAAAGCTCACCCAGGCAATGGAAAGGGCAGGTGCAAAGGCAGTAGAACCAGGGTGACTGGAAAGGATATATGGCATTTTAATTAATATAAACAATAGTCACAGTTCTTGGCAGGAATACTCCATGTATCAGGAAAGAAAAGTTACAGATGTTCAAACTTAGTCAAGAGGGCATAATGGACAGAGACAGTAATGGCATTTTGTGGTGTAACCTTGAATTCTGGGATTTATAGATTAATAAAATTCATCCACTGCCATCTGCATAGCTGCTGGAAGCCTGAGGTTGTGTTCAGAGAGGAGGCTCAAAGTTATATTCAAGTGTTAATTTCCTCTGGGGTAAAGTCTAGAAAATTATTTACTGACTTTGGTTTATCACACAGGCACTGAAACCCAAAGAAAGTTCTGAATGATCTTGTCTCCTGCCTGATAGGCAGGTCTGTTCATGTCCAAAGAGCAACCTTTAGAGAGAACTTGTGTGCACCACTCCCTTCTAGGTTTTCTGGGGAAGGTTAGTGTCTTAATGACTGGGAACTTGCAGCAGAGCACAGCAGGAGCCTTCCACACATTTCTTTTATTCTAAAATGTGCTCACTGAAATTGGAGCTGAAAGGGATGGAAGCACAGGTTATTCTCCTAGAAGATGCCACCTTCTCTGCCCAGGAATGTGTAGAGATCTAAATTTTACACTATTTCCTATCAAAGACATTCAGTAGTTCAATGGACTGTGCCCCTTAAGGGATTTTCTGATATGCCTTTTCTGGTGGCATTTTCTGATTTCTGCTTCACTTTTTCATGGACACTGAGCTTCCTGGCTGTTAAAAGCTCTTGCATGAGGGAGTCCCTTATAGTCCTGCAAGGGTGCAGATCCCATAGCAGATAGCTTTTGCTGAGAGAGATCAGCATTTCCACAACAACAACACATCCAGAAGTAGCATAACAAATGCCTTCATACTCCTTTCCTCATTTTCTTGCACATAAAACAATTTTATTTTGACAGTTTCAGCGCTCTGATGACTTGGATGCACACGTCTCAGTTTCCCAGTTCTGTCCCTTTCACTTCTTTGCTCTTCACAGTGCATCCAGACATGAAGGAGCAGGAATTTAGAATTTTATTATTTTTTTTTCTAGCCTGTATATTAGCCTGATTGGGGAAGAACATTTTGTTTATGCTAGTTTCTGCCTGCATTATTTCTACTTGTGCTATTGCCAGAGGATCTTCAATTACCCATAACAGTTCTTTCAACCATAGAACGCAATAGCACTTTTTTGTGTTGAAGAATTTTTACTAGCTATTTCAAAAAATGCAAAATAAAACTGAGTATAAATCAGTTTTCTGGAATATTTCTAGTGGACAAATCCTTAACAATGGCTGCTATGTATGAATTTTCTTTTAATGATTCATAATTAATATTAGTCTATATAATATGTTCAAGCTATAATATATTCAAGCTATAATTGAGATTCTTTGAAATGTTATATCGCATACACATTTACCTAAATACTATGTTATTTAGCTAATACTATGTTTAATTATTATCTGTAGTATACAAGATATTCTGATATTCCTATATTGGCCAATTTTGCAACATAACTGGAAAAAAGTATTTTGTATTTGGTTGACACAATAAACAAGTTTGGTTTAAGATAGGTGATGACTGACATTCACAATTTGTTCCAGTGCTTGGTATAGACAAAAATTAGTTGAACTTCTCTTTCTTGGTATTAAAACATCAAAACCAGAGGGTGTGAAACATTCCTCCACCTGGAAATCACATGTGAGAGCCACTCTACGTGACTGGCAAAGCTTACTTTTGTCTAAATTTTTAGATATCCAATGACATAATCTCAGTGGCGTTGTGTATGTGGCTTTGAGAAGGATGTGGCTGTGCAGCTCTGTGAATAGCAGGTGCAGCTAGAGCAGGACCAGCTTTTGAAGCCTTCTAGCTTGATATTCTCTCTGCCCTCACTTGAGGACATAGGCCTATTTCAGGGGAATGTCTTCAAAGACAATCTATCTACAAAAGGAACTTTCTTTCTTAGCACTTCTTCAGTGGATAATTAAAACTGAGGCAGAAGTTAAGTGCTTGATTTGTCCTCCCCTTCCTATTAGTCATTGAGCATGACCACTGTCTGGATAAATGTAAATTACAAATGCACAGACTTTCTGCAACTTTTCTGCCTTCCTCCAGAGCAACCGCAGGCATGAGTTCAGATGCAGAGATGGCAATCTTTGGAGAAGCTGCTCCCTATTTACGGAAGCCAGAGAAGGAGAGAATTGAAGCCCAGAATCGCCCTTTTGATGCCAAGTCAGCCTGTTTTGTAGTAGATGACAAGCAAATGTATGTGAAAGGTACCATACAGAGCAAAGAAGGTGGCAAAGTCACCGTTAAAAAATATGATGACACAGTAAGTGATACCATTGTTACTCCTTTGTGATCATCCAGTTCAGGAAGTTCCCTGGTTTAGATTTCTCCTGCTGTTCCCTTCTCTTTTTTTGCCAGACTGTGACTGTAAAGGATGATGAAGTCTTTCCCATGAACCCTCCCAAATTCGATAAAATCGAGGACATGGCCATGATGACCCACCTGCACGAACCCGCTGTGCTGTACAACCTCAAAGAGCGTTACGCAGCCTGGATGATCTACGTAAGTGGCAGCAGCAGCTTCCTTTGGGCAGCCTCAGCAAGGGCTGGGCCAGGCTCAGGGGAAGCCAACGGGCTGTGTCCCTTCCTCACAGACCTACTCGGGTCTCTTCTGCGTCACTGTCAACCCCTACAAGTGGCTGCCGGTGTACAACCCCGAGGTGGTGTTGGCCTACCGAGGCAAGAAGCGCCAGGAGGCCCCTCCACACATCTTCTCCATCTCTGACAACGCCTATCAGTTCATGCTGACAGGTGAGTTACTTGGCAAGAGTAGAAAACCCTGATAATATGTAGGACTGGCTATTTAGGTTTAGGAATTTTAGGTTCTACTCAGTGATCTCATAGTCCTACAGCACAACACAAGATCAGACCATGAAAATCTTAATGGTCTCTGGGCCATCAGATAATGAAGTAGTAGTAGCTGGCTGCATGGCTTTGTGCCTCCTCTCCTTGTAAAGGTATTTAAAGAAAGGGTAATGGAGAAACACAGCAAATAATCTGATTATAATTAAACTGTATTTAAGCCAAATTCTATACATAAAAGAAAACAAATAGCCTTGTAAAGAATCACTGCTTGAAGTTAAAATTTGGGCTACTTCATCCCGTCTGTACAAAAAAATGTCCAGATGCACAATAATGTGTATTAATGCATCATTTATCTTATCTTGTAAGAAAGTGATAAATACTGGTACAATACAGTTCTTTCCCTTGAAGTCAGTTAGCTGTATCTGAGGAACTGATGCCCTCCACGTCTCATTTGAACAGTTCTTTCTGTGATTTTGTTTGCAGATCGTCACAACCAGTCAATCCTCATCACGTGAGTATGTTTTGGTGTGAGTGCCAAAGCTGACAGAAAAGTGATGATGTTTCCTGTAATAATTAATATTTTTGTTTCAACAGCGGAGAATCCGGTGCAGGGAAGACTGTGAACACCAAGCGTGTCATCCAGTACTTTGCAACAATTGCAGTCACTGGGGAGAAGAAGAAAGATCCACAGCCTGGCAAAATGCAGGTACGCCATCAGCTCTCCCTTCTAGTGTTTGCCCACACTATGCCTGCTGAGCAGAAAGTACCAACATGTATTTTGGGGTTGCAGGACTATCCAAAGGCAGAAAGTATTGTGCAGCTGAGCAGACAGTCAGGATGCACAACCCAAGCACACCTCTGCTCGTTTGTTCCTGATGCCCAGCCTCAAACCTGCTGAACTCTTACTTCTAAAACCATTTTGTCAGTGTAAGAAAGCCTGGGGAGACTTTACAGGGGAGACTTTACCAGAGAAGGGAAGATAAAGTTAGAGAGCAGCATTCCCTCTGCTGGCTGTCCATCTATGTACCTATTCATCACTGTCCTCTGGGATCCACAGCACCTGAGTGGCTGCACATGAAAAGAGAGCAGTCAGCTCCCACTGGCACATGGTTGTGCCATTCCTGGTCCTTGGCTCATTCCTGTTGACAGGGGAAGTGCAGGAACTCTGGACTCCAGAATGGCTGTGCTGAAGTTAAGCATCAGTTCAATTGCACCAGGCAGTAGTTTCCACTGGCTGGATTTTCTCTCTGTGGCCAACAGAAGAGCCCAGAGGTACAGCATGAGAAAAGGGCTGGATTTGGGACAGCTGGGACCACTTGCCAGACAGGCAGAAAGTAACCTCAGAAAAGATCCTTGCAGAAAAGAAAGTGCATGCCTCGATGTCCCTTTGCTCAGCAGCACAGCTGTTGCAATCTGAGCCCACTGGTGCATTTGCAAGGCACAGGCTTCATTCCCCAGCACAGAGCAAGCAACAAGCACCCTTGTGGCACAAGTGTGTGCCACCACAGCCTGTGAGATGCTCATCAAAGCCTGTGACATGTGTCAGCATGTTATTTGAGTACCCAAGGGCATAGTGGAGCTTAAGGAGATTCCAAGGCTGAATATTCTTTCACTCAGAGGCAGGTGTCTGTGATTGATGGGTTGTTATGGCCAAGGCAAGTTCATCACAGGCACTCTTTCCATCAGCACCATGTTAGAATCTCTGAGGCTCAGCTTTCATCAGCTGCTCACTATGCCAGGACTGATCTCAGAAAAGCTTCAAGACAGCTGAGACATGTACAAGCCATGTGTGATAGAAAGAAAATCACCTCTTAGACTGAAAGTAATCTGTTCTGACCTCTTTTGAGTAGTCACAGAATACTCTATTTTTTTAGCATTCCAGTCTCTGTGACAATAGCATGTTCCTCTTTCTAAGAACATTAAATAAAATAGGTTATGGCTCTGTGTAGCCCAGTATTCAGTGGCAGATACTGAATATCAAGCTGAAATCAGATGCCAGGCAGTGGTACAGGAATAAGGGAAGCGTGTAACAGCATTTCCCCAAAATATGATCTCAGCCTCCAGCACTTTGTCACCTAGCCTGTAGACAGAACTGCAGAATGAACTTGTATAAAGAATTGTCAGGTTCTTACACACTTTATCCATGTACAGTGCTCCTTTTTCAGGGAGCACTGTACATGGATATTTTATCCATGTACAGTGCTCCTTTTTCAGGGAGCACTGTACATAGGGTATTTTATTTTAAAAAAAGATATAGAGCTTCCTATGCTACTGCGTTGTTTCAATTTTAGAGGTCCTTCTTCCCGGTGGCCTAACAAAATCTAATTTAAACCTGCTGTGCCATCTGCAGACAGTGCTGGGAACGGCAGCGCCTCTCCCCTGCACCGCCTTAGAGGCTGCACTGAGCACTGCACGCCCCCCGCTGCAGTAACCAAAACACTGCCTCTCACCTTTCATCTGAGACAAACCAATTTATCATTTTTTCCCTTATTCTTGGTTTTCCATCTGTCTTGGACGTGATCCCTGGCAACATTTTCATGCCCTGATTATGTTGGCTTTGCTGGAGTCACGCTGGTGACTCTGCTTCCTGGGCTGCATCGCACCAAAAAGGAGAGACATAATGTCACAGAAGCTTTTTTCCTTCCCTATTTTTGCAACTTACCAAGAGAGATACAACACAGTATCAAAACTTTACACGTTTATCATCCCTTCTGTGGGAATGCAGCAGGGGAAAAAAAATAAAAATAGAAGAGTCTCTGTTCTGTGCTTATCTAAGTTTGATATTTGAGTGTCAGGCTTTGTCCATGTCCCAGTCTTCAAAACATGTCAAGAGCTGTATTCCTGCATCCTGAAAGGCTGCTGCTGTCTGAATGCAACTGCAAAATTTTACATTCTCCCTTGGTAGATGTTTCTCACATTTTCTTTAGCTGCTAAGACTTTTGTGAACAGGAATGCAGAAACACCTCTCATATAGGTTTCAAATGCCCTGAACTCCACTGCAGTGGCTTTGTATGTGATATCCAACATGTGGTATCAGATACATGAAGCAAGAAAAACACAGATCTGTCTTTCAGCACCCTTCCTTTTGAAACCAATGGCAATATCCATGAGTGTTGGCTGATGAGTGATTAAGAAGTCTGTTAATTTTTAGGTTTAAATCAGGTGTGATATGTAAAAATTATCTGTAATATCCCTTTTGTAATATTTGTTATTCAATAAGTAGCAAAGTGATAAAGAAGCATTTTCTTCTGTGACTAGGGAACTCTGGAGGATCAGATCATCCAGGCCAACCCACTGCTGGAGGCTTTTGGCAATGCTAAGACTGTGAGGAATGACAACTCCTCACGCTTTGTGAGTTCATTTCAGATTTATTGGAATGAAGACATTTAATGCAAGTCCCATTCATTAATTATTATAACCAATGGTTTGATCTGCTCTGCAAATAGGGAAAATTCATCAGGATTCACTTTGGACCAACTGGCAAGCTGGCATCTGCAGATATCGAAACCTGTGAGTTAGAGCAAGTCAGTGCAAGCAGAATTTATGCATCTGCAGCCTCAAATTTATCAGGAGACTGACAGCACCTCTCTTTTGGTTAGATCTCCTGGAGAAATCCAGAGTCACTTTTCAGCTCTCTAGCGAAAGGAGCTATCATATTTTTTACCAGATAATGTCCAACAAGAAGCCAGAGCTCATCGGTGAGTGCCAGCAGTTGAGTGCGGGCTTGGCTCAGTGAGAGCTTTCTCTTCCCACTGTGACCTGCCCCAGTGCCACTAAAGGTGACCCCCACCCCTGCAGATCTCCTCCTTATCTCCACCAACCCCTATGACTTCCTCTATGTGAGCCAAGGAGAAGTCACCGTTGCCAGCATTGATGACAGTGAGGAGCTGCTGGCCACAGATGTGAGTAGAGCAGAGCAGAGCAGCCCTGCAGGCAGCCCAGCTGCAGCCAGGGGGGTCTGGCCAGCCAGGCCCAGCACTGGGCTCTGCTGCCTGGTGCACCAGGACCGGGATGGTGCTGGATGCACTCGGGGCAGGCAGGGACAGGAACCCCACCTGTTCTTTGTGCTTCATCCTTGGTGCTTTCCCAACTTGCCTGTTGCCTCTGCAGAATGCTGTGGACATCCTGGGCTTCAGCCCTGATGAGAAGGTGGGGATATACAAGCTGACAGGGGCTGTCATGCACTATGGGAACATGAAATTCAAGCAGAAGCAGAGGGAGGAGCAGGCAGAACCCGACGGCACAGAAGGTAGGGCTGATTGCAGAGTTTGCTTGTGAACTGCACCAGCAGACAGCTAGCAACCCCACCCCACAGAGTGCCCAACACTCTGGAAATTATTTTCCTTTCCTGAAATGAATTTTTATTAAAGATTGTTTCAAGTTTCACAAAATCAGTGATTTAATTTGTATTCTGCAAGAAAACAGAAAGGTGTAAAACTTAAGCATTGCTGCAGCCCTTCAGGCACAGGCACAGGACTGTGTTGCAGCTGAGACATTGCCTTTGGAACAAGAGGAATATTCTCCATGAGACTTAAGAGGATAATAGATATCCCTTGATAATAGATGCATTTGAGTTGTTTCAAAAGTAGACTCCTTATAACAGACATCCCAGAGGACCAGGACACTTTTCTTTGTACTGAACTCCTTTGCTGTTTCTCATCCCAGTGGCTGACAAAGCTGGCTACCTGATGGGTCTGAATTCTGCTGATTTGCTCAAGGCTTTATGCTATCCGAGGGTGAAAGTGGGGAATGAATATGTAACTAAAGGACAAAATGTCCAACAGGTACATAAACAGCTCATCAGTTTTTCAATTTCTTCAGAGTGTTCTTTCAGCTTTAAAGCTAACTCAACATTTGTTGCTGCCATGGCTGTGCTTCTTGCAGGTGTACAATTCAGTGGGTGCATTGGCTAAATCAGTCTATGAGAAGATGTTCCTGTGGATGGTTGTTCGCATCAACCAACAGCTGGATACAAAACAGCCCAGACAGCATTTCATTGGTGTCCTGGACATTGCTGGCTTTGAGATCTTTGATGTGAGTTACTGGAGGTTTGCCTGTCCACTGAGGGCTGCTTGAAACTGACTGGCTTTTTTTTTTTTTTGATATTTTGAATTTGTAGTTCAACAGCCTGGAGCAGCTGTGCATCAACTTCACCAATGAGAAACTGCAACAGTTCTTCAACCACCACATGTTCGTGCTGGAGCAGGAGGAGTACAAGAAGGAGGGCATTGAATGGGAGTTCATTGACTTTGGCATGGACCTGGCTGCCTGCATTGAGCTCATTGAGAAGGTGGAAAAAAATCTTTTCATTGTAGGAGAGTACATTTCTCTCATGATCATTTATTTTAGTTCAGTTGTTCTTGATAAAATGATGCATTACTGTTGAATTACATCCTCACATCAAAATAGGCAGCTTATAAAACCAAACCTCTTGGAGCAGCAGGCTGTCTCTGCACAAACAGTGGTCTCCTGGACAACATGGCTGGGGTGGAAGGGAGAATGCCTACACAATCTTGAATTGATGACTTTAACAACTGCCTGTAAACACTGAGGTGAACAGTGAGGACCAGTAATGGATCCCCTCCCCGCCACTTACTTTCTTTATATATTCATATTTCTCCCAGCCCATGGGCATCTTCTCCATCCTGGAAGAGGAGTGCATGTTCCCCAAGGCAACTGACACCTCTTTCAAGAACAAGCTCTATGACCAGCACCTGGGCAAGTGCAGCAGCTTCCAGAAGCCCAAGCCTGGCAAAGGCAAGGCTGAGGCTCACTTCTCCCTGGTGCACTATGCTGGAACAGTGGATTACAACATCTCTGGCTGGCTTGACAAGAACAAGGACCCTCTGAATGAAACTGTTGTGGGATTGTACCAGAAATCATCCTTGAAGCTGCTGTCCTTCCTTTTCTCTAACTATGCTGGTGGGGCAGAAGCAGGTAAGTGCTTTTTCACTGATGGCCAACAACACAAAAATCAACTAAAGCCAACTTCTGCTTGTCCTCTCAGTGGTACACTCAAGGCTACCAGCCCCTAAGGTGACCTTGTTCTTGTGTGCATCCAGATATGCCAAAGCTAAGACACTAACATGCAGAACTGTTGGAAACGCCACATTTATGTGCTGCAGAGAAGTAAAGCACAGCAAGTCCAAACCCAAGTGACAGTGACTGGGTTGTGAATCACCTGCATGCTTAGTCAGCCACTAGACAGGGGCCAAATAATTGTGCAAAGTGCAAGCATTTTAGTCTTTGTAGGCAGAGTTTTGTTTGTTTTTTCTTGAGGAGAACTGAAAGAACTAAAAGGAGACCATGGAATGATTTCATGTCCAGCTGAGTAGTCCTGGTGTTGAGATGGGAAAAGAGAGAGACAGAATAAATTTAGAAGTCCTCTATAAGTCTCAATTTAATTGGCTTCACAGTATAGCAACTAGGGAAAGACACTGAGCTGCCTGGACTTGCATTCCTGAGACTAAAATTTGCTTCCTGCCATAACTCAGAATAGAACTGTATTCTTCATCTGAATATTGGATTAGGAGAATTTTCTATAGAATACTTCCCCACACTGATAAATGGATGCCCGATGATGAGTCACATTTTTGAAGTCCTTTACCTAATTAAAAAAATTTAAATGGGGGTTTGTGTAATAGTGAAAGCAATATGTGACCAGTAGCAGAGCACACTGTTAGGAAACTTAGGTCAGGCCACACTGTTCCATACCAGCAACCTAAATCTTCCTTTTGAGCTCAAATATCCCTCACACTGATCAACAGCTATCTAGCAGCAGTTCACTAAACTCTCAGCAGTGTGTTAATATTTAAAATTAAGTATTTGATTGGTCCATGGCCAAAGGAAGATGAGGGCTACAAAATGTACTGCGTATTCTGACTGTTCACCTCTCACCTACTTCTTCCAAGGTGATAGTGCTGGTGGTGGTGGCAAGAAGGGTGCTAAGAAGAAGGGGGGCTCTTTCCAGACAGTGTCTGCTGTGTTCAGGGTATGTGAATCTTTTTTTACATCAGCCATGCTTCCACAAAATGAGGGTTGGAACACCTATCCTATAAAAACACACAAGAGTTGGGATTGCTCATCCTGGGGAAGAGAAGATTCCAGGCACAACGTATTTGGGTTTTTCAGTATATAAAAGGGGGCTTATCAGAAAAACAGAATAATACTTTTTACCAGGGTCTGTAGTGACAGGACAAAAGGCAAAATTATTTTAAACTGGAAGGGGGTAGATTTAAATTGGATATAAGGAAAAAAAAATTCACTCTGAGGGTGGGGAGGTTCTGGCACAGGGTGCCCAGAGAAGCTGTGGTTGTTGTGTTCTCTGGAAGTGTTTCATGCCCAGGCTGGACAGGGCTTGGAGCAACCTGGGGTAGTGGAAGTAGGACAGAGATGCTGGGCTTGGTGGTCTCCAAAGGCCTCTTCCAAACCAAACCATTCTGTGATGCTGTAACTCCCTGATTTAAATAAGAATGCAAAAGCTTTGAGCTTGAAGCTGAAACCCTTGTTTCATTCCATCACAGGAAAACCTGAACAAGTTGATGACTAACCTGAGAAGCACCCATCCTCACTTTGTGAGGTGCCTGATTCCCAACGAGACCAAGACACCTGGTAAGTCCACCCTTACATTCTGAAGACATGGGATTGACAGGAATCGGTCTGTTAAGCTTCCTCCAATTTCCCAAATAGCTCCCTCTGCACGTGAAGTCCTTTTGGGGTTGACCTGCAGGACAGTAACAAGGGAAACTTTTTTCTGTTGTCTACTGTGACTGAAACAATTTGAACATTACATGGTCCACAAGTTACCCATCTTTGCCTAATGTGTGTACAGAACTGAGCATGATAAAGATGGGTTTGATTACAGCTGATAAAATTGTCAGTTGTGGGTAACAGCATTAGAAAATCCCTTGTCTGGATGGCATTACACTGTGCCACCTTTGCCTACATCCAGTGAGGAGGCTGATGCTTTTGAGTATTCTTCAGCTGGTCTCCTAGAGCACCATCCTGCCATTTTTTCAGAAATGTAGCCTGATGCCTTTTCACAAGCACTGCTAGCCCTTGCATTCTTAGTAAAGCTCACTGATGCAACTCTCCACAACTTATATGAGTTGAAGGCATGTGCTGTCTGCACTTACATATGAAGATTCCTTGGGATAAAAAGGGAATCCTGATGGATGTACTTTGTTTAAGGTGCAATGGACCATTACCTGGTGATGCATCAGCTGCGGTGCAATGGAGTTCTAGAAGGAATCCGAATTTGCAGGAAGGGCTTTCCAAGCAGAATCCTTTATGCAGATTTTAAGCAACGGTAGGTCCTCAGTTATTGCTCACTGTCTGTTAGGAAAAGGCCTCAGTAAGCACACAGCTCAGGTGACATGTCTGGTGACACCATGGGGAGACATCAGATTAGTGGCACTGGAGGGAACCAAGTCATTCCTACTGTTTTGGGGTCACTCCAGTGTTTCCCCCTCTGACCAGACCAGAGGTTAAATGTAGCATCTTCCCTGCTGCACTGGTGTGAAAAGGACCCAAGATCTCTCTGAAAATGCCCTGCAACCTGATGTTCACTAAGGGATTATCTAGTCTCAATTGTCAAATTTTAATCTGAGGTGACAGATGAAGGAATCCATCCATAATGGCCATGGTCCAGAACCACAAAGTGCTTTAGGAATGATAATGGAAGCCAAAAATAGAGAATAAACTCACTCCACTATTATCACTGTCATGATTTTACATATTCTTTTTCAAGGTAGACTTGAGAATGGGAAGTGGTCCAGTGTACAGCCACACATCCAGATTGGTGTATCTGAAGGAACCCCTTTGGAAGGATTGGATGGTCCTGTACAATGACATAGATTACCTTAATCATTTAGCTACCTTGCAAAATGCTAAGACTGCTGTTAGCACTTCCACATTAATACCATGTCATTTTCAATCCACTCAAGCATTCAGTGGTACAGCTTGTAGAGACTGTGCAAGATTTAAATTCTTTTTGGAATATAGCTGATCATTGTCAGTAGTTTTAATTAATCTTCAACTCTAATTTGAGTGACATTCCTCTGATCAATGAAACAAGCTGAGAAGAGGTTGACTTGTTCTCTGTTCTTCCTAATTCCTGCAGGGACTCTTAAGTATGTGCCATAATTTTGTATGTAACAGCACTGTTACACAACCAGCAAATTCCTCTAAAGAGTAGATGTGCCCCCATGTTTTGTTCAACCAGACAACACTGTCTAGATTTCAGATTACATACTCAGCTGCTTTCAGACAGCTCAGTGTTCCTGTACTTCATGATCTATAATGGATCCTATTTTCCTCACCCTCTTTGCAACCAGTCCTTGCAACCTGTCTCACCACAGGTACAAGATCCTTAATGCCTCAGCCATTCCAGAAGGACAATTCATTGACAGCAAAAAGGCTTCAGAGAAGCTTCTTTCCTCCATTGATGTTGACCACAACCAATATAAATTTGGGCACACCAAGGTAAAGCCCTTGTGGAAGAGTAGGTATAATTAAGAAAAGTATTTTGTTTGTTGAAAGTATTTCTTGCACACTAAAACAACCTTCATGATGATTATAAACAGAGTACACCTCGAGCAAGGAGGAGTACAGACAATTTGTGTGGTTCTTGTGTGAGGGGCAGCACTGCCACCCCTGGGAATAACCATGCCTGAATGACCCAGCATAGCTGCAACTAGAATTTCTGCTGCTTCTTTCTCATGGCCAGTTGAACATACTGCTATCAGTGCAGGTTAGATGGGCTCAGACAAGTTTGGGTAGGGGATTTAAGCACACAAATCTGTCTTCCATATCCAAAGCAGTGTTAGGTGAGACATTGTTCTTTGTTCAGCACAGCCCAGTCAGTGCCATCACTGGACACAAACCCATTGCCTACGGTACTGAACAGACATAGAATCACAGAATCACAGAATGGTTTGGGTTGCAAGGGGCTTTAAAGATAATCTGATTCCTGCCCTGGGCAGGGACACCTTCCACTGTGCCAGGTTGCTCCAAGCCCTGCCCAGCCTGGCCTTGGACACTTCCAGAGATCAGCTAAATTTTCCATAAACTACACTGGAGCAGACATCAGGTAACACTGCAATAATATGGTTAGGTCATACACAGAGTGACTTGTTAGGAATCACAGGAACACTGAGACTTTGAACACTGACAGAAAATTTCTCCAGCTCTTAAACCTTCCCCCTGCAGGCATTTTTCTTAAACTACCTTGTACTACCCCACACCAGCTGTCAATGGCCATGTATCTGCCTAAGCCTCAAGCTGTTTGACCCTTTTTTATATTCTAGGTGTTCTTCAAGGCAGGTCTCCTGGGACTCCTAGAAGAGATGAGGGATGAGAAGCTTGTGAGCCTCATCACTCGTACACAAGCTATGTGCAGAGGGTACCTCATGAGAACTGAATTTAAAAAGATGAATGAAAGAAGGTAATGTAAGAAAATACCAGCAATTTTCTGTGTCAGACCAAAGGTCCATCAGTGGAATATATTGTCTCAGTTTCTGTCTTAAAAATTTCTAATATAGTATTTGCTATTTGAGTGACCCAGAAAGCATCAAGCTGCTGTTTCCACAATTGACAGTAACTGCCAGATTTTTAGTCTTAGCAGCAGTACTTCAACAATATCAGTTTTCACTCTGGTATTTACCTGAGTACTTGTATTTTCCTTGAGACTGAGGAAAATCTCAGAGATTCTCAGTCAATATGCCAGAGAAGTCTGTCTGTTTTGTCATATTTCTTCCTCATATTTTCAGACAATAGATATTATTCAAGCTACTGAACCAGCCAGTAAGGGCTGCAGTAAGAGACTCAAAATGACTCTTTAATAAAAGCAAGGGAGGTGAGGGAAAAGAGTCTCATGCTAAAATTCTTGGGGTAAATGCTGATGCTGTGTGGCAAATAATCAGAATATGTTTCTAGCTCGAGTCTCACCACCCTCATAAATTGGTTTCATGTGTTTTCAGAGAATCTATTTATATCATCCAGTACAACATTCGTGCATTCATGAATGTCAAACACTGGCCATGGATGAAGCTGTACTTCAAGATCAAGCCCTTGCTGAAGAGTGCAGAGTCTGAGAAGGAAATGGCCAACATGAAGGAAGAATTTGAGAAAACCAAGGAAGAGCTTGCAAAGTCTGAGGCAAAGCGGAAAGAGCTGGAGGAGAAAATGGTGACCCTGTTGCAAGAGAAAAATGACCTGCAGCTCCAGGTTCAGTCTGTGAGTAACCTGCATTTTCAGATTCACCCCCCTTCCTCTTACTCTGCTGCTCTTTTTCTCCTCTTTTCCATTGTCCTCTATAAACAGGCACAAAATGGGGTTTGTGTCTGGTCTTGTCTCTTACACCTGAGCAAGGAGCAAAGCACACACCAACCATTAACACCAGTGAGGATGCAGGAAGTTCCAATGCTGTCACCAGAGGAAGAGTCAGACATTCCACAGTGTATCTAATGTGGTCCTCACAGTGGTGTCTGATTCTGGAAATAGAGGCTGTTTCCACATCTGCTACCATTATAATACAGAGCTGGGCCAGGGGTGCTTTTCTGTGAGAGGCAGAACTGTGGAAACTGCTTTTCTCTGGAATACTGCTGAGCAGAGACTGAAATTGCACCCCTCAGGTTCTAAAAGGCTATAAAATATTACATGGCCAGGAGCAGTGGGGTGCAAGTCCTTGTCACTTGTTGCCATGTGCTTTCAAATCAGTTTAGTTTCAAAGAAACCTGTATTGTTTCACTCATCAAGGGTATCAACTGTCTTTTGTTGTTTTTAAGATAAATATAATGTGCCTTCAATGTGTTCTGATAGGAGAGTGAAAATCTAGCTGATGCTGAAGAGAGATGTGAAGGACTCATTAAAAGTAAAATCCAGCTAGAAGCTAAAATTAAAGAACTAAATGAAAGACTGGAGGACGAAGAGGAGACAAATGCTGAACTGACAGCAAAGAAGAGGAAACTTGAAGATGAGTGCTCAGAGCTGAAGAAAGATATTGATGATCTTGAAATGACTCTGGCCAAAGTGGAAAAGGAGAAGCACGCAACAGAGAATAAGGTGACAGAGGAATCAGGGAATTATTCTTCCCCAGACAGTGCTCCCATACAGCTTGTCAGTTTTTTTGAAAAATGTAGCCACTTGTAAGTTCTATGAATAGAAGTGAGATGTGTCCAATGCATAGGAGAGAGGGATTTTCACTTAATCAATCAGGCTGACAGAATTTTTTGTGTTAAGGTTCTTTGTCATATTATTATGGTTTGTTTCACTTTTAGGGAAAACTTAACATATTTTTGTCAACATTTAACACTTGACCATCTCTTTTTAAAGAAGACTTGTTGAGAAATTGCAGCTGTTTTCATAGCAAATATATGCTGGAAAGTCATTCCTTGAGCAAGAGCAACTCTGAGAGCTTTTGTAAATCCCAAGGGGAAAAACTTTCAGAACCAAGTGAAGATTTAGCATGTTTCACTATGAAATTTAGTAGGATAGGGCTGGGGATCAAAAACAACTAAAGCAAGAATTCCTGCTATTGCAGGACCAGAGAGGTGAGACTGTCAAGCATGATATATCCTGCTGCCCTCACTGCAATCAATATAAACAATTCTGCAGAGAGCATTTTGACTGCATCCATGCAAGGTTTTGCAAGGATGCAGCCACTGTGCTCTCAGTCTGCCATTTGCTCATGGGATGGATGCTGACTGTGTGACAGGTCAAGAATCTCACCGAAGAGATGGCAGCTCTGGATGAAAACATTTCTAAACTCACCAAGGAGAAGAAGGCCCTCCAGGAAGCCCACCAGCAGACACTGGATGACTTGCAAGTTGAGGAAGACAAAGTCAGCACCCTCACCAAAGCCAAGAGCAAACTGGAGCAGCAAGTGGATGATGTAAGTGGAAGGTTTTGGGTTGTGACAGATTACAGCAGAGTAGAAATCTGTAGTTCAGAGTATAAGCAACACCTAAAGCAGACAAGCCAGCTCTAATAATTCCAGCCAATAAACTGCTGTTAATTGACAGGAAATTGTGGGATCCAGCACATCTTCCATGTTCATCTTGAGGTATTTCAGCACTGTAGATTTCTGTGATCTTATTTAACCCATTAACTGAAGCAGGAGACCTGTGACTGTTTGAAAGTTGCTGCAGAGTTATTTATGTGTGCATATACTCCAGGAAGTTATAAATACTGGGGATTTGTATATATTTAGCCATCTATATGCTAGGAACTGCAGCTGCTGGAAAAATTTAATTTCTTTTTTTTCAAAACCTGGTATTTCAACTGTGCAAAGCCAAGCTGTGAAGAGCTCAATGTCTGAAACTAAATCACCACGCAGCTCTGGTCTCAAAGTGAGGGTGCAGCACCCATGGAAATGCCCTGATTATTTTCTCTATTCATCAATTTCCAACTTAGTCAGATTTTTGAATCAAGAATAGTTACTTTCAAAGTATAATTTATGTATTTCAAAGTATGTTTTATTTGTTTTAGCTTGAAGCATCTCTGGAACAAGAGAAGAAGCTGCGAATGGACCTTGAGAGAGCAAAGAGAAAACTGGAAGGTGATCTGAAAATGTCTCAGGATTCCATCATGGATCTGGAAAATGATAAGCAACAAATGGATGAAAGGCTAAAAAAGTATTACACTGACTTCTTATGCTCTGAATTCTGAAATTCATGTTTTATCTTAACCATATTGAATTTGCCTTCTTATTCTTTAACAGAAAGGATTTTGAAATTACCCAGTTGCAAACTAAAATTGAAGATGAGCAGGCTCAAAGTTCTCAGCTGCAAAAGAAAATTAAGGAGATTCAGGTAAAGTCTATGAGTTATTAATAATTTTAGTGGCAAGCACAAATTTCTTAGAATTAATAGGTGTTTATTCTTAGACCATTCTACAAAAAATATTTTCCCTCACATGAATAATGCCATTAATATGGGACTCTGGGTACTGACTGTTCTAATCTCAGGGCACTTTTACAGAAACTCTGACCTCTAGTCTTACATGACTATGTAGGAAATTTCTTACGTGAACATTGTGGCAGGCTTTGAAAATGCCACAGATTTGCAGCCACTGAGAATCACTTTTCTAAGAAAACAATAGAATGTGACTTAATATGTCATGATCAGGACAAAGATCACCTTCTAAATGCAGAACCAGGAAGACAGCTCTCTTCATTGCTATTATCCCATGACTGTTCATCTCAAAGTTCCTTCCATCCTGTTTGCTGATGGAGAAAGGACACTGCTTTGTTCTGGCCTAACTTCTAGGAAATTTCTAGGAAATTCACATTCCTTTTCATTTTCCAGTGACACCCCCTCTATTTCTTATAGAAATATAATTATATTTTAATTAAAATATTATTACATTTAAATAATAACTAATAAATAAATAAATAAATAAATAATAAAAAATCCAACATAATAAATCCATTCTGAGCAGATTTTACATTCACTATTGTTCCAAAACTGAGTATTACCTGTCCTAGGACACAATAGCATGAAATTTCTTGTGGTACTTTTCTTTCTCTGCTTGTATTAATGGATGTGAATGTTTGCTCTTTATTCCTTAGTGATAATTTTAAATCTGTCTGTGGGCCTGATATTTCTGAGCCTGAGAATTGCTAGCTCTTCCCAAGGCAAACTTTTCAATAGTTTTCCTTTTCCCAAACAACTTTGTGTAAATAACTAGCTTTCCCTTAACATTTCCAAGGAAACAATATTCCTTTCCCATAACAACCTCTTTCCCAGGTGTTGTTTGTGATTTCTGTTACTTAACTAATGGAGAGAGGTGTCAATCCTATGCACCAATAATGTGCCTTTTTTAGCACAGCATGTTATAAAAAGGCTGAATGGATTGTAAATAAAACCTTCTGGTTCTCTTCTGCCTTCTGACTGGAGTCAAGCATCTTCATTTTGTGTCCTTCTGTGACATCTGTCCATTCCTCTTTTAACCCTTTACCTCTCATAGGCTCGGATAGAGGAGCTGGAGGAAGAAATTGAGGCTGAACGTGCGATCCGTGCCAAATCTGAAAAGCAGAGGGTCGACCTGTCCAGGGAGCTGGAGGAGATCAGCGAGCGCCTGGAAGAAGCAGGAGGGGCCACAGCAGCTCAGGTGGAGATGAACAAGAAGCGTGAGGCAGAATTCCAGAAGATGCGGCGGGACCTGGAAGAGGCCACGCTGCAGCACGAAGCCACGGCTGCCGCCCTGCGCAAGAAGCACGCGGACAGCACAGCTGAGCTGGGCGAGCAGATCGACAACCTGCAACGCGTGAAGCAGAAGCTGGAGAAGGAGAAGAGCGAGATGAAGATGGAGATTGATGACTTGGCCAGCAATGTAGAGTCTGTCTCCAAAGCCAAGGTTGCTGCACAGGATGAAATATTTCTCATTAGCATTGTTCTCTGAACAGCTGGATGGACTGAGGGTTACGTTTTCTGTCTCTTCACAGAGCAATCTGGAAAAAATGTGCCGAGCTCTTGAAGACCAGTTCAGTGAAGTTAGAGCCAAAGATGATGAACATGTGCGGCTAATTAATGATCTGAACACACAGAAAACACGCCTACAGACTGAGAATGGTACGTCCCTTAGTACTCCAGTGTCAGGCACTTAAATATGCTGCCTGAAAACTCGTGTGTTTTGTAACATTTTCATCACTTGGTGAGCTAAACAAAACTCAGAATGTAGAATCTCCTCCTGGTGGCAGTCATAGAAAGCTACCCAAGGAAACACAAAACCAAACCAGGAGCAGTCAAAACGAACATGTGAGTCTGTGGTGAGTTCATCTTCTTTTCTTTGATGCCAGCACAGCATTTCTCTTCAACAGCTTTGCCTATCAGTCAGAATGCAATTACTACTCTCCCTTCAATTTACCACTTTATATCTTGTAATCACTTTCCACATGGCTAGCTGGTCTCATTCATTTGTTTTATGTCTTGTATCTCTGTCTAAAAAAAAATCAACTTTTTCTCATTAGGTGAACTTACTAGGCAACTAGAGGAGAAGGAGTCTTTGATTTCTCAGTTAACTCGAGGCAAACATACTTTCACTCAGCAGACTGAAGAGCTGAAGAGGCAACTAGAGGAAGAAAATAAGGTGACTTGCTTCCATTTGGAACAAATTTTAAAATAAATCAATGTGCCAAAAAAGTAAATGAGATTTCTCCTCAGAGAAGAGACATCAGAATAGTGAAAATTTTGCCCTTTGCCTTGGAATACAACACAGAGAGGAGACATTAAAAATTAAATAAGCAAGACAGTTTAAGCCCTTTTCATCATGCATTCTGAAGATCAAAAGCATGAGAGAAGTGAAGGAAAGCAACTCTGTGCCCATAGGCAAAGCAAACAGCAGCAGCCAAAGAAAGGAAATAGAGCAGGAGTGCTTGCACCTTGTCTGTTGGTGGATTTATTTTGCCTCTGCCTGAAACACCTGGTGCAGATGTGTTTGGGAGGTGTTATCCCAGCAAGATGGGCAAGCATCTCACCCTGTTTAACATCAAGCCTGAAACGTAGAATCCCTAATGTTATTCATTTTGCTCCTTCTGTTTCTCTAGCAACTGCAGCACACAGACAGAGAGAGATGAATATTTTATCAGACTACAGGGAAAATATCCAGTCACAAATTACTCGTGTTCTGACAACTCGTTTAATTTTAACTCCCAAGGCCAAGAACGCCCTGGCCCACGCCCTGCAGTCTGCTCGCCACGACTGTGACTTGCTCCGGGAACAATATGAGGAGGAGCAGGAGGCCAAGGGGGAGCTGCAGCGAGCCCTGTCCAAGGCCAACAGTGAAGTGGCCCAGTGGAGAACCAAATACGAGACAGACGCGATTCAGCGCACAGAGGAGCTCGAGGAGGCCAAGTATGTGGGGAGGCAGGATGGCTTGGAGCAAGCAGAAGGATGTTTAAGCATAATGAGTGAAGAACTGAAGGAAACCATTATATATTTGTAGTGGTAATATGGAGAGCAGTGTGCTTTTTAATGTATAAGAAGTGAAAAGGGGAGTGAGTGTGTTTAAACAAAGCCTGGATGTGGCACTCGGTGCCATGGTATAGTTGAAGTGTTGGGGCATGGATTGGACTCCATGATCTTGAAGGTCATTTCCAACCTAGTCATTCTGTGAATTCTGTGAGTAGATATTTCAAAGAAAAGTAGGGGTGGAGGCTTAGAGGTGTCTATATAAAGGAGAATTCCAGTGCATTGAGTTAATCATAGCAGTTGAAAGAGCACATTCTTTTCACTGTCAGAATTGAAAGCATATTTTTGCTCCCTCTCCACATTGGTGCAGTTCATACTCAGGTGCAGACTCTCCCAGTCTATGCCTCACTTCAGGGTGCTGTGCCACCCCAGGCTCTTGGCACCACAGCATTATATATTGCCCTCTCTGCCCATCTTCCTCATTCCAAAGTCCTTTCATGTCCATTTTCTGAGAAGGCCAGAATTTGCTTTTTCTCAGTGTTGAATGTCCCATCCTGCAGGAAGAAGCTGGCCCAGCGCCTGCAGGAATCAGAGGAGCAGATTGAGGCTGTCAATGCAAAGTGTGCTTCACTGGAGAAGACAAAGCAGAAGCTGCAGGGGGAAGTGGATGACCTCATGGTTGACGTGGAGAGATCACATGCTGTCTGTGCAGCATTCGATAAAAAGCAGAGGAATTTTGACAAGGTTTGTTCAAAAGACCATGCCAGATCTAAACATCATTAGATATTTGACAGAACAAGACAAATTCTGAAATTATCCAAGTTCTGCACTCACAGTAAAATAGATTGCATTGTACCCAAAGCAAAGTTATGGTAAGGACCCCATAGTGGGTCATATGGTAAAGATAAAGTCACTGTGTAAGTAACCCCAGGTGATCACAGGAAATAATGAAGCAGCTTTCTGATAATTTTAAAAAGCATGAAGTCTTCACAAGAGAGACTTGTCAAACAGACAGTACTCACATGCAAGCCAGCAAGCCCTGGTGCTAGTCTGCCAGCCTAACCCTGGGGTTAGGCAGAGCCTCAGACTCATGTAGAGTTCCAGCTTTCACTGCCCTTACTGACCCTTCCCAACATTTAAAAGAACCTGCACTGTTGGACCAAGTGATGCTGCACAGCCCTGTGTCCTGGCCTACCCTTGTGTGAGTGATAAGACTGTGTTAAAAAAGGATCTTACAGGTCTCTGGTATCAAACTGAGAAGTGAATTGGTAGAGAATGACTTTTCTTGGTGGGCTTAGTCCAGGACCACTGGCTGCTGCAACACTATCAAGATTCACACACACTTATTCAGACCAACCACATTATGTTTGGGTGTTAAACCAAACTCTTTCATCACAGCTTGGGGCATGCACTAGTGTTGGTTGAAGAGGCAAATTAAACAGATCCCACCAAAAAATCCAGAGTATGCATCACAGGGAATTGATTGTCACAGGCAAAGAACAGTCCAAAGCAAAAGGCTGTTAATAGGCCAGACCTCTTGGGTTCTTGTCACATAAAGGTGCAGAGATGGAGTGTTTCAGAGTGGGACATTCTTCTCCTGTCACTCCAGATCCTGGCTGAATGGAAGCAGAAGTACCAGGAGAGTCAGAGTGAGCTGGAGGCTGCCCAGAAGGAGTCTCGCTCTCTCAGCACCGAGATCTTCCGGATGAAGAACGCCTACGAGGAAATGCTTGACCAGGCTGAGACTGTCAGAAGGGAGAACAAGAACCTCCAGCGTAAGTTCTTGTGTCTGTCAGCTTAGATTCACTGTGAGCCCTCAGATGCTTCCTCATTTCTGGACTACCAGAGCTCTGCCTCTTCCCAGGGTTTTGTTTTTTATGATTCTCCCACAAATGTGGTGACTTTCTTTCCTGTTCAGATGATTATAAAGTCACCTGCAAGCACACACTTTGATCTCTACAGCATCCTGCTTCCTCAGGATGTTCCCCCTTCTTCACCCCCTCATAATCCCATGCATGGATAAGGACCAAGTTCATTGAATAGACAGAAATTAGGATGATACTCATTTTTTTTCAGATTGCTTCAGTAACTGCCACTAGAAAACTAGAAAAAATCTGAAGGGCTGTTGTCTGTCTCCTGATTATTGGAGGATTGTGCAGCTGTGGTAAAATGGACTGGCATTTAATAAGCAAACTAATTATAGAAAGGAAATACAGCTCAGATCCTTTTTGTGGACTGAATGCTCACTGGGGATTATCTAAGCATAAAGAAACCAATCAAACATGACTGTCTCTGGAGATATAATTTCACTACCCAGAGGAAGTTAACATTATATTCTGAGCTCGCTCCAGTTGGTCCCTCTCATTTTCAAATTGCACACTGAACTGGGATGTGCAGGTTATCAGAAATAAAGATTGCACACGAGACAGGATGTGTTATTTCTTTTCACTGTTACATCCCATTACACCAGAGTCCTTTTCTCACTCCCATTACCAAAGAGCAATTGCAGGTGCCACTGATCACACTGTCTGAGAGGAGCTGAGTATGTGTTTTCTGGTTGCAGAGGAAATTTCTGATCTGACTGAACAGATTGCTGAGTCTGGAAAAGCAAATCATGGGCTGGAGAAAGCAAAGAAGCAAATTGAGCAAGAAAAGTGTGACCTACAAGCAGCATTAGAAGAAGCAGAGGCAAGTGTCCTCAATCAGGGGCTTGCTTTTAGAGAAATCAAGAATGGAGAAAATTTGGGTATATATTTTATATTCCTGCTTATCCTGAAACTGTCCCAAAAGTGCGGTGAGACAGCACAGACAGGCCAAAATGCACAGGGACTGCTCCCCTGCCATACTAATGTGGCATTCCTTGCTGTGCTATCATGCACAAAAACCCCTCAGTCCCAGTCTAAAATTGAGCTAATTTTGCACCATCTCTTTGAATTTGCTCCCATGGAAGGCTGAAGAAAAGTCACTAGCTTTCAAAACTCTAACAGTTCTGTTTTCTCATCAAATTAAGAAAGGATGTTTCCATAGAAGGTCAAATCCATTCTTAAGTTTTCTCAATGTCATCTCCTGCTCAAAGCAAGCTGAATGCTGGAGAGAACTGAGGCAATATTTATTCAGTTCCACCACTCCAATGAACAGGAGTCAGTCACACGTTCAAAGAGGAGCCAGTTCACAGGACACAGTTGTGATGAACATGAGCTGGGGATCTGCTGAATCTCAGACTACACTGATCCACTGTCATGCACTGCTGGCACAGGTTGCATGCTGGGTCTCACAATTCCATGATTTTTGACTTTCTTACTCTCTCTGGCTACCCCTCAGCTCTCCATTACTTTAAATCTTACTTTATTTGCCATGCCTGATTGTAGCTCCTTCAGTTCCCTCTTTTCTGGGTTCTGCCTTCTTTATCTTCCCTGCTGCTTCTTGCAAAAGATTTTATTACTTCTATATACCCACATCTGATTCTCCACAAAATCTTTGTGAGCACTTCATAAGCTGCCCATGATATGCCTAGAGCATACCTCAAACACAGAGACACAGAATTAACTTAGCTTGTACAGGATCCCTAGAAGTCTTTAGAATTTTCAAGGATGGAGATATCAGAGTATTACTGGGCAATCTTTTCCAGTGCAACATCATTCTTAGGGCAAAACATTTTTATCCTTATATGCAGTCAGGATTTCCCTTGTATTGACTTTTGACAGACCGTTTGTCTTTTTGTTGTTGGCCACCAAGAAGAGCCTTTATTTTCTTTTTAACTCCTCTTAGGTAGAAAAAGAAGTACAAAACAACTGGCACATCTCTAGATCTCACTAAATGGGTGGGAAGAAGGAGCAAGAGTTACGGTCATGCAATCCATCTACTCTAATATGCATCTACATATCATCAGTCTAATCCTGAATTAGTCACCATAGGCTCATTCTAGAATCCAAAAGGAGAATCAGGGACCTATGGAAAATACATTCTTAAAAGGGATGAACTGTTTCGTGCTCTGCATGTGCTTATTTCTGTCCACTGGGTGTAAAGATCCAGCTTCAGGCTTTTCACTTCTACTGCAACTGAAGCTGGATGATACCAGAGGGAACAAAATGAGTACCAGAGGGAAAGGTGGTGTGAAAGGGCAACTTTCCCACCCAGTCATTGGGGTGGGATGAAGCAGAAATCAGCATGGAGATGCAAGAGAAGGCAAGCTGCTTCTGAGCAGGAGGCTTGGCTGTTCTATTTTATATTTCCACATGATCTGTTGTCTCTCACAGCCTTCAGTGCCCAGACCTTGTGGTATCTGAGGCATTTTCCCAAGGAATATTATTCCTAAATTACCATTTAATATCCAGCTGGAGTACAGTGAGTATGGAATAGCAGTCAGCTTTTTCAGTGCTTGGTCTTCTCTAAAGATAAAGCAAAACACACCTGCCCTCCCAGCTGCAAAGGGTCACATTTCTGCAGGGGCATTTCCCAGCAATGGACACTACAGGGACAAATCATAATATTTCCACCCTGACAGGGCTCTTTAGAGCATGAAGAGGGGAAAATCTTACGTGTTCAGCTGGAGCTGAACCAGGTGAAGTCAGATGTGGACAGAAGGACTGCAGAGAAAGATGAGGAAATTCAGCAGCTGAAGAGGAATCACCAGAGGGTTTTAGAGTCCATGCAAACCATGCTGGATGCTGAGGTCAGAAGCAGAAATGATGCTTTGAGGCTGAAGAAGAAGATGGAAGGAGACCTGAATGACATGGAAATACAGCTGAGCCATGCCAACTGCCAGGTAGCAGAGACACAGAAGCACCTTAAAGCTGTGCAAGGGCAGCTCAAGGTAGGGACCACAAGGCTGCTGTCCTTTGCCATTCCCTCTGCTTGCTTCTGGGTCTCACAAAAGGTTCTTTCACCCTTTTAAGGATTCCCAGGTTCATTTAGATGATGCCCTGAGAGAGAATGATGACCTGAAGGAGCAGCTGGCTATCGTAGAGCGTAGGAACAGCCTGATGACAACAGAAATGGAGGAGATGAGAGCTGCCATGGAGCAGACCGAGCGAGCCCGCAGGGTTTCTGAGCAGGAGCTGACAGATGCCAGTGAGAGAGTGCAGCTGCTCCACTCGCAGGTATTTGGCATCTCCTGGCACGGGAGGTTACTACAGGGCCTGTGGGAGTGGCACAAATGGGGTGGGAGTGGCACCAACACGGTGGGAATGACCTGTCTGCTGGCTGCCCCAACAGAACACAAGCCTCATCAACACCAAGAAGAGACTGGAAGTGGACATAACTCATTTACAGACTGAAGTTGAGGACAGCATTCAGGAAGCCAGAAATGCAGAGGAGAAAGCAAAGAAAGCAATCACAGATGTGAGTCCTCTTGCTCGCCTCCCCCCTGTTTTGTACTACCACTTTTACACTTTACAAAGGCATCAGATGGAAGAGAACCAGCTCTTCAACAGAAAATATCTGTGACACACAATCCCTCCACACAATGCAGCCATTGCCCCACCCCTTCAGAAAGGGTTCTCATGTCTATAGGGGTCTAGCTGTCTATATTGAAGAGGTATTCTCTCTCCCCCTCTCCATATCCATTCACTTTTGCTTCCAGAGTAAATGTAATAGGCAGGATAGAACAGATGGTGGCAAAATTGTAATAGAAAAAGAGTAGTTTGAAACAAAGGCCTGTCTAGACACAGAACAGAAAAGCAGAAGTTAAGACTAAAATCGTACACAATTCTAGACAAATGCTAGACATGCAAGAAAGAAAAAGAGAACATAAATGTTTCATTTAAATGAGGCTACAGGTTCCACATTACCAGAAATAACAATACCTGGGACCATCTAGGAAAAGTATAGGAAAACTAAACAGAAAATGGTGACACTATTGCATCAAGTCCTGGTGCAGCAGTGTTTGGTGCTGATTGCCCAGCAGCAGCAGTGCTGCAGGATCCCTGATCCCTCTGCTCTGCCACGTTGGTGACAGCTTTCCAGCCCAGCTTCTGAGGACCTCAGCAGGCAGAAGCTTTTCAGTGCAGCTTGAGGTGCTCAGGGTCATCTCACTGGCAAAAACTGCTTGGAGTCTGACTCTTTGGCAAATTTCAGCACCAAACAACCAGATACTCAAAGTCTCGAGGAGGGCCAGGGATGCAGAGTGTTAGCTGCTAATACTTCAAGATACTTCAATTTTGACTGACTTAAAAAACACAGCTTTGGTACCGAGCCATTTACATGCTTTGATTATTTTTCTCTTTATATCAACCCTGCCTGTTTTCTGAGGTGAAGCAGTTTTAGAAATACAGACTTTGAGAAAGAGTGATCCTGTTTATATGACAGGGCCTTAGCACGGCCATGGGCACTGAGAATGTGCAGAGCCACTCACCAAGGTGAAGCTGGGCATTGCTCCCAGGCCCCCAGAACTGCTGGGATGGGGATATTTCTAACAAAACTGCACCACAACCAGGCAGCCATGATGGCAGAAGAGCTGAAGAAGGAGCAGGACACCAGTGCCCACCTGGAGAGGATGAAGAAGAACCTGGAGCAGACAGTGAAGGATCTGCAGCACCGTCTGGATGAGGCTGAGCAGCTGGCACTGAAGGGAGGGAAGAAACAACTCCAGAAGCTGGAGGCCAGGGTATGGTGAAAATTTGGGTAGATAAAAGTGAAGTTTCTGACTGGGCCCTTGGTTGCTGGAACCTCCTTGGAGGGTGGAAACAGAGAGATCCCCAGGCATTCCCAGCAGGTTTGATGAGAGCTGTGCTGAGTAGCCAAACATTGCACTTTGGGTGATGGACTTGAGAGTGACCTCAAAAAAACTGAGTGGGCAAAAAATGGGGGCAGATGGACAGCAGGAAGACATAGATGGTAATTTTGTCTAGGGAAAAATAATTTAAGTCTTATTTACTTGAGGATGAAATTGGAACTGGGAATGGACAGACTTCAGAAGCTGTTGAATGTGCAATAGAAGCAAAAACTTAAAGCAGAAAAAAATTTGGGCTTCATTAGGAAAGGCACTGAGAATAAGACAGAGCTGTATGACAACACATTCTTGCCACTATATTAAGTATACCACATGCAGTTCTGGTCTCTGCAACTTAAGAAGGATCTGCAAGACAAAGCTTTATGAGTATTGACAAACAAGACTAGGACTCTGCCATTTGGAGAGACCACCTTTAAAATAAATGAAAAGAAATACTTTACAGAGTGGGCAGTGAAATTTGGAAACCTGCTGCCATAAAAGGCTGGCAAGACAGCTGGTAAAATGTTCAGAAAAGGAGTAGAAATCAGCAGGTTTACAGAGGGGCACAGGCATAGATAAGCCACCTTACATCTCTAATTCAATGCCTGTGGAAGCTGGACAAGTGGAAAGGGAATAGACAGCAGCCAGGTTCCCATGCTTTCCCTAAACAGTATTTGCCACTGCCACTCCCAAAGATAACAAATGGAAGAAAAAAAAATGAAACAGATTTTCCCCATTTACCAGGTGAACAACCATAGAACCCTCTCTTCCCTGCTTCAATTTCCTCTTCTCTGACATATTTAAGCCTAAATTTGACTACAAATGCTCTAGGTATGCACAGCTAAGTTCCCTTATGGATTCATCACCACCATAACATGGTGAGCATATTTTAGCTAGTCTAGACCCAAGAAGCAGCTGCAGGACACTGCCCTGCTCTGCCACTTAGTCCTGCAGCAGGACCAGCAGCCATTCTTGCCATCTCCACCACGGTTCTGTGTTTCAGATTAATGAGCTAGAAAATGAGCTTCATTCTGAGCAGAAACGAGGAATTGAGTCCCTGAAGGGAGCTCGCAAGTACGAACGGAGGCTGAAGGAGCTCACTTACCAGGTATTGCAAATCCTCCACCTCCTACACAGATCACCTCAGTTCATCTGCCAAGGATGACTTGATTTTCACTTCCTGCAGTCTGAAGAAGATAAGAAAAATATTCTTCGGCTCCAGGACCTGGTGGACAAGCTGCAGTTAAAAGTGAAAGCATACAAGAAACAGGCTGAGGAAGCTGTGAGTGGAGGACTCTTTTCAGTGGGGCCTGGGTGGAGATTTCTGAAAGGTGGGCTCCCAAGATGATTAAAATAATTAAATACTGAGTTAGACAGGGCAGCTAAGGCCATTGCTAAGAATATTTGAATATTCTTTACTATGGCTCACAACAGAGCAGGTGTAGCTCTGGTTATCCTGGAACTGGTGCACTGTTGGAGCCACATTTTCTCACCTGGAACTGAGTGGGGTAATTGTTCTGTGGACGGTACTAGACACAAACACAGGGAGCACTGGCAATGCAGGGCTGTCCCTGTGAAGCCAGCACAGGTGCTGTCACTGTGGCATGGCCACAGGTGTCAGTGGTGCTGGGGCAGTGCCATTTGTGCCAATGCTGTCTGATTTTCAGGAGGAGCAGGCAAACATCAATCTCTCGCGATGCCGCAAGGCCCAGCACGAGCTGGAAGAGGCCAAGGAACGAGCTGACATAGCTGAGGGGCAGGTGAACAAGCTGCGAGCCAAAAGCCGTGACATGGAGGGCCAGGTGAGTTGGAGGCTGCAGAGAGGGACCCTTCCTGTGCAGGTGCTGACACAAAGGTCACTGCCCCAGCAGCCACAGCTGCATTCCTCCCACTCTTTCACTGGAGTGTCCTCATAAAGAAAGGCCAGGAATTGCCACACACTCAAAAACAGTGCATTTTGCAAGTACTCTGGGTGCCTCACAGGAGTCAGACCAAATACAATCAACTCTAAGAATCCAGGCCTTTCAGCACAATTGGGAGATATTACTTCTTCATTATAAAATGGCAGAACAATTGCAATAGCCACAGACCTGAAACAAGACCACAAATAACTCAGTTGCTCCAATACCCTCTACATGGTCTTCCTTTTTCTGTATTTAGAAATCAGAGAAATGAGGTTCCTGACCCAAGCTGCAGCAGGCTCCCTCCTGATAAAGACTTCTTTGCATCCAGCAGATATCCATTACTTCAAGTAACCTGGTGTGTGTGTGTGTAACTGATACATTTAGCCAACCTTAAGGTGAAGCTGTGAGGAATTTTATTTATATATATATTTATATATATATAAAATAAATCTGGGTGATGCTTCAGCGACAACATGGACTGTTGATTCATGATGAGATTGACAAGTGTCTGTCTGTGTGTATCTGTGTGTCCATGTCTGTTTGTCCATGTCTGCCCGTGTCTGTGTGTCCGTGCCTGTATGTCCGTGTCTGTGTCCCCGTGTCCATCCGTCCGCGTCTGTCTTTCAGTTTTCCTGTCCGTGTCTATTTGTCCGTGTCTGCCTCTGTCTCTCTGTCTGTTCGTGTCTCTGTCTGTGTCCCTTTGTGTGTCCATGCATCCGTGTGTCCGTGTGTCCCTGTGTCCATGTCCCTCTGACCGTGTGTACGTGTCCCGCTGTCCGTGTCCCTCTGTTCGTGTGTCCGTGTGTCCGTGTGTCCCTCTGTCCGTGTGTCCCTCTGCCCGTGTGTCCCTCTGCCCGTGTGTCCCTCTGCCCGTGTGTACGTGTCCCGCTGTCCGTGTCCCTCTGTTCGTGTGTCCGTGTGTCCGTGTCCCTCTGTTCGTGTGTCCGTGTCCCTCTGTCCGTGTGTCCCTCTGTCCCTCTGTCCGTGTCCCTCTGTCGCTCCGTGCCCGCGGGACGCGGCGGGAGCGCGGCCAAGCGCAGCTGCGCCGGTGCGGCGCGAGGGGGCGCTGTGGCCCCGCAGGCCCGCGGGGGATGCGGGGAGTGGGGGGTACCGGGGACACAGGGGGTACCGGGGACACAGGGGGTACCGGGGACACAGGAGACACAGGGGGTACCGGGGACACAGGGGGTACCGGGGGTACAAGGGACACAGGGGGTACCGGGGACACAGGGGGTACCGGGGGTACAGGGTGTGCGCAGTGCGGGGGTACCGGGGGTGCAGGGCGTGCGGAGTGCGGGGGACGCGGGGGGAAGTGCGGAGGTTTGGAGTGCGAGGGTGCGGGAGGTACCGCGGGTACCGGGGATACAGAGTGTGCGGAGTGCGGGGTATGCGGAGTGAGGAGTGCGGAGGATGCGGGGTGGGAGGTGCGGGGGTGCGGACTGCAGGGGTGCAGCGGGTACAGAGTGTGCCGGTTGCAGGGGATCGGGGTGTGCGGACCGAGGGGTTCCTCACTAAGTGTGGAAAAAGTGCGGTGTGCGGGTCTGTGCAGGGTGTGGGGGATGCGAGGTGTGGTTTGTGCGGGGTGTGGTTTGTGTGAAGTGTGGGATGTGCGGGGTGCCCCAGAAACGCCGTTGCTGAGCTGCTCCTTGATGTGCCGCTCTGGGACACACTGTCAGTTCCAGGGGCTCGCTGTGGTGTCTCCGGAAACGCTCCTGCACTGCGGCAGGCGATCCCATCCTGGATCCTCCCCGCTGCTGGCCGGTGTGACAAGGCCAAGGCACGGGTGCTGCTGGATCCTGGCCGTGCTCATGCTGGGCTGTGCTGCGTGGCTGTGCTCATCCTGGTGGCCCAAGCGACAGCCAGTGCTTCTGGCTGCTCTCCTCGCTCCCAGTTTTGTCTCCAGGCACGAGTGCCATCACCCCACACCTGGCTGGTCACCCCAGCCAAGGCTCCTGCCTCCTCCCATGCACATCCAGCACTCTGTGTCCCTTCCTCCCGTGTCATTCTTTTCTCTTCTGTGTATTCATCTGCTTGAATTGCTCCCATACGTTGTTTTCCATTTAGGTTTCTGTCCTGTGTTTTACACCCTGTCATCACAGCTGGCTGCTACCCATGCCTCCTGACTGGCCATTCATCCACATTTGCGCTCCTTTGTGCCAGTCAAAACTCCCTGGCATGTTATCTGCTGCCGCCCTGTTGCACAGCGCTCTGCCACCGAGCAATGGTCTGTCTGCCGAGCTGACAAAAATCATCTCATTGTTTCACTGCCCCGCTCCGTGGCTCCCTGCCATCCCTGGCTCTGGCCGGGCTGCCGTGCAGCATGGCACAGCCTGTTGTCGGAGGTGGATGTGGACAGCCTGCTCCCAAACACAGCAGCCTGTCACTGCAGCGCTTGCTGCGTCCGGCCCCCGGAGCGGCAGGAGCTGCCCCCGCTCTCACACACGGTGCAGCTCTCATGGCACAGCTGCACGTTGGGGCTGCCTCCGCCCCAGCCAACAAACTGCGCTGTGATAAGCACAGGGCGAGCTGACAAATCAGCAGATTAGCAGGGGTCATCCTTTTGTTAAACACAAACCTATTTGTACATAAAGGAAGAAAAAAAACCTGAGAGAATGAGAAACAGCTCTTGCATGGGAGTTTAGTTCTGCAGGAGTGTTCTTGGGGCTATTTTTTGCTCTGTTATGATGATGGCTGAAAACATATTTATAAAGCCGAAAGAAAAGCCTTTGCCTGAATAATGCTTTGCATTCCCAGAAGCTTCCTGATGTGCTTTGTAGTTGTCATGAGATCTACAGAGCCCTCTGAGTCCTTTGCTTGTCCCTCACAAAAAGTGTGGAAAGCTGGAAGGAAGTTGAAATTAAATAACTGCTAAGTTTATGAAATGGAATTTATTTATTTCTTTAAAAACAAGCGATGTACTATTTTTCTTTTAGTCAAACCAGAAGTAACATGAAATATAAATATCTCCTCTACTAGGAAATAAAAAAGGACAAGATTCTTTATTTTAGAGCAGTAAGTAGCTGATTAAGAGATGGAGCTGTGTTCTATCTCAGTGTATCCGAATGATAATTCTTGCTAGTTTGCCTATCTGCAAAGGAGGATTTTTAATCAAAAGAAGGATTAAAATGCTGATTTAAAACCACACCATGCACACACGGAGCTCATCCCCTCTAGGCATGGTGCCTGCTCCTCTTTTGAGGTCCTGGGGGAATGGATAGAAGTGGGATTCATTCCAGTGGCCTACAAGATTCTCTTTCAAGCCTGTAGGGAAAGGGTAATTTGTGCTGAGAGTTAACAGCTCCTTTGCTTAAGTCTGTGGCTGACATCAGAACTTTCTGCAAAAACTCAGATTTCTCAGGTTGAAATGGTGCTCCCATGTGCCATTACTGATCTGTTCTTGTATTAATATCACACTCAGCAATCAGAGTTTGACCCTTTTCAATCACATAATAAATTTGATCTAATTCACCTCATACATTTCTTCTGTGAAAAATACAACCTCTTCATTTTTTTGACCTGGGAGAAAACAACTCCACGTATTAGGGCAGACTGGGGACTGACTGCAGAGTGCAGCCCTGCAGTAAAGGCCTTGGGATTCTCGTGGAAAACAAGCTGGACCTGTGTCAGCAGTGCCCCCCTGCAGCAGCAACACCCCCCAGTCATGGGATTGCATTAGCAAGTGGTCAGCAAGTGCAGGGATGTGGTCATTCCCCTCTGCCTGGCTCTGGTGAGGCTGCATCTGCAATGCTCTGTGCAGTTTTTAAACACACACAGCCCATTGTATGGGAGATGCTGACACGCTGGAGAGGCTCCAGCACAGCCCCAGGACCAGGAGTGTGTGCTGTGTGAGGAGATGAGATGGGAATTAGGTTGGTGTCCCCTGCAGAAGGACAGGCTGGGGCATCTCATGGCAGAAGGGAGGGGATAAGAATTCCAACACATCCAAGCTGTTCCTGCAAGTGCACAGTGGAAGGACAAAAGGCAATGGTCTCATGTTGCCAACCAGCAAAATCCTTCCTCTACAAAGGGAGCAACTCATTTACCACGAGTCCTGCAGCCTTGGGACAGGCTGCCCCAAAGAGATTGTAGAATCTCCATCCTTGGGATTTCCAGGACACATGTGGGCAAAACCCTGGAGTGACTTTATCCAGCTTTGAAGTTAGCCCTGCTTGGAGTAGGAGATGGGATTTCAATGCATATTTTTCATTGATTCACCTGAACTAATCTAACAGGAAGGAAGTTGCATTCTGCACTTTGAGGACTGATCAATTCACTGCAAAGGTCAAGAAGCACAGATCTGGTACTTAGAGAAATTTCAAAATCTGAGAATAAAATTTCTAATAAAATTCTAGTCAAACTGAAAAATTGTGCTTATTGTGCCTATTTTTTGTATGTATGGCTGACATATCTGGAATTTTCTTCTGATTACATTACAAGGATATGTCACCATTTGTTTTAAACTTTCTTGATCATCTTAATCTTTGTTCCTCAGACAGTTTCCTTTCTGGCTCACTGCAATCTTTTCTTTCTATAGTGTTGAACAAGGTGCCACTAGAACTAGAACTAGAACTTCCCCACTGATAAGAGAAGCTCACTTGATCTTCAGAAACTCTTCCTTTTGCATTCATTCTGGCTACAGGAGACTGTCTGATAAAATCCTCTGAATATTCCCTTCCTTTCAGCTGAGTACCCAAATCTTGCTAGATATATGAAGTGAAGATTGTTGTGATTTTTTCATACCAATATAGATCCCTGCCCCAGGCAGTCCCTACAGCCTTGACAGAGTTTTAAGCAGCTCCAGGTCCAGGTGAAGCTTGCAGGGGGTCAGGAGTAGTGACCCTACTTTCTCCCACTCACCCACTGCTGTTGGCAGAGGAGTAGAATAGCCTGGAAATATAAGAAAAGGGACTGGAGAGAATAATCTGTGGGGGCTCAGAAGAAGATAGGAGATGGAAGAGTCACTAGTAAAATCCTTGCTGGAACACAAAGTGAGGAAAAGGTGGCCACAGTGAGCAGGGATGTCAATGTGGATGTGTGATGCCCACTGACAGAGACAGTTTGCTGCCAACCTGCTGTTTGTAAATATTAGCAACAGCAGATTTTAAAGATTAAAGCTGTCAAGGGAAAACTAGTGCTGAGTTCTTCCAAGAATTTATGGGATTGGATCCTCATCTTCAATACTCCTCAGGATGAACATAGTTCTTGCCTAATTCTTCGAGACTTTCCTGTATGAGTCATTGTTCATGGCAGAATAGAAGCTTTATACACAGATGGTTGTAGAACAGAGGCACCATTGAGAGGCAAACACTGAGACATCTATGTCCTGCAGATACAGGCACACACACACACAGAGATCAACAGCTTCACCCACAGAAAGCAGTCAGTCCTGCTCAGTGTGTTCAGGCAGAATCCCCACTCCTTCAGGACACAAGAAATCCCTGATGGAATTCAAGTAATGAGCAATTCATGCTGAAGAGGAAAGCTTAGTGTCAGGGAAATATCAGTGTCCAAGCTAGCACACCCAGAGCAGTTTGGCCAGAGGGCTGCCTAGCTGGATTGTTCTCCTCAGCTGGCCAGAAGCCTAGTTCTTCATGGACTTAAAAGAGAAGATCAGACACTCTGGGATCCAGCAAGCTGTTGTAGATTATCTGGCAAGCCCAAATCATACCACTAAGATTGATACTAAGCCAGAGAGAAGGACACTTGAAGGAAAGTTTGGGTACTTTGATCAGAGTGCTCTTGGGATGTTTTTCCATTTTTCCAGAGCCTCTCCATGTAATCTTGGACCCTTAGGACCCTTAAAGTAGGTTCATGCTCACATCTTCATGTGCAGGGAAATTTCAGAGTAATGGTTCAGGTTTGGACTCCAGTGCAGCTCTTAGGAGATAAAGGTCACTGTGGGTGGGTTGAGCCTATGACTGCTGGCCAGCACAATCCTCAGATGAAACAGGCAAGGAACAGGTTCCAAAATACCATGCCTGCACTGGAAACCCTTGCTGCACAATGTTATGCATGCCAAGACTTTGCATGGGCTCAAAAAATAACTAGCCTCAATAATGGAAATGAATGTGGAATGATGTGGTACCACCTCTAAGTGGGGAAGACATGAGCTATCATTTGTTGGAAATGAAGAGGATGTTTTCAGAAATGTCTCCACCTGCCCTTTTCCCTAGACTTCTGCTGTAAGATATTGCTGCAGACAAGATAATAAGCTAGACAGATCCAGAGCTATTCATCTTGTACTGTTGTCTAAGACTTAGAAGCTGAGATCCATGTAGTCACAGTTTATTGTTATTAATACTGCAATTACATGATTTATAGACACTGCCTTTCTTCCTTTCAATGACTTTTCCATTTAGCCTGAAATAGTTAAACATTCAATAAACCCAAAATCATTAAACATTTAATGACCTAGAGCTGGAAGAAGAGAGGATAAGGCTACAACATTGTCTGCTTTAACAAATATAAATGGTTAGGAATCATTGAGGTGGTCTAAAATGAGGCCTCTCCTCTCTGTGAGCACACTGACCACCATGAAGTGCCCATAATGTTTAGTTTGCAGCAAGACAAATTGTTGCAAGATAGGGAGGGAAACTGATTTGAAATTCTGCAGCCATCCTATATGAGCACACAGCTGAGACTGAGGCTTTTCAGGACTCCCAAGAAGTGAGAGGTGAACACTGAAGTGCTGGAGAGAAGGCTTGGCATCCCTCTTTCAAACAGGGGTTTGTGACAACTGGCTTCTGCTGACACACAGGCAGTATCAGAGTTATTAGTCACATTTCTAGGACCAATTACTGCCTGTCATGTAACAGGGTGGGGCCTGCCCTGCCTCTCAGCAGGAACTAATGTTGACTGGAAATAGGCTGATGTGATCGGAACAGTTTGTTATTCTCAGCCTGCTTCCAAGAAAGGAAATGAATGGAAGCAGTCATCTCTCCAGGTGAATTATCCTGGCAGAAGAATCCAGTTTATTCTCATGTGAATCACCACAAGCTGTTTGTTCATGTAATATCACTGTCCATTTATAGACAGAGAATACGTTTGTTTATGTCTGACTCTAAAATAGTAGATACAGCTCTAGGCACTGCTAAGACAAGGATGACTAAACCTGCCCTGGAACATCACAAAGTTTTACTACAACCACAGCCAGGCAGAGCACTGCACATCTGATTTCATTTTCAGGGTACAAGGGGACATCCAAGGTCAGCAGAGCCATCTGAAAAACTTCTAAAAGCAGAAATCAAAGGTAAAGCCAAGCCGTATCCTTTGGTGCTTTTTTTCTAAATTCGTGTTTGAATCACATATTTGATCAGATGAACATGACTCATAAATCCGAGTCCTCTGCTTGGAATGTTTGAAGTCCTGGATGCCTAAATTTCCAAGTGTGATGCTGAAGAATATCTGGTCTAGGAAATTCATTCTCTGTGAGTCGCTGACCAAAAAGAAGACCAGATGAAATTTTGTTCTGAGCTCCTGGATCTGTTCTGGTAGTTGGGTTTAAAGCACGGAGAATGGCCCCTTCCACCAAAAGCTTTTAAGAATTTTACAACTGAAAGTACCTTCTGTGTGCATGCTTAAAACGTTTACTCTCCAAAACTGAATTAATTTCTGCTAGTCACTCAGGTAGCAAAGGTCATTTAAATATCCAATGCTACATGTGGTTTCTTTTTATTCTCTTTCTCTCCTGGTTCCTGGCCCCAGGAGATGTGGTGGTGCTGTCTCTTGAATGCAGGTATGGCAAATCAATTATTCATGTGAATCTCCAATCCATCAGAGTTGTAAAGCTCTCCCACACACCTGTGCTAACCCATTCTCATTGTGAACTCTGCAGGATCTGCTCAAAGAAGACAGCTGGAGTCATTTAGGTCTTTCTCACGGGCTAGACAGATTGTCAAATACTGCTTTGAACAAAAAAATTATTGACCATGCTGCTCCTGCAGCTGTCAGGTGTGAACCTCTTCTGGTACTCCCAGGATGTTCTTAGGTCCCTCTTCAGGAAATCTGCCCATCTGTACAGGACTTGCAGTGGTGTTATTTTAAGGCCCAAGAACAAGCTGTGAAATCATGGAATGAGCTCTCTCTCTGACTGGATGACCACAGTGGAGGCTTTCTGCAGCGTTATATGAAGTTGGTTCTTTCTTATTCACAGACAGCATTTCTTGACACTAAGATTTGTTAAAAAGTTATTTGGCCAGGCCTTAGGTCTTCAGCCTAGGCTCTTTGGGGGCAGACAGGAAGAAAAGGGTCCTTTCAAGACCCCACAGTAACACAGAATATGTGCATGTGAAATGGATTTAGAATTGGTTTCTCATTGCTAAGTGGAATACCGTGCTAGAACAGATGGCAGAGGGAGCATGACAGTTGTGATGGCTCAGGAAATAAATCCAGGCAGGTCTTACCACCAGAGGGATAGTTTTGAACATTCAATCAGACCTGCTGTGTACTGCCCAGGGAACACCTGCATGCAGCTGAGATGCTTCAGCTGAGCTGGAACAGATGGCAGGAACAAAGGCTGGGACTGAAAGCTGACCAGTTCCTCCCAGTGCCTGTACCCCTGAAGTGGCAAATCTGATGTTTCTGGGATGGCTTCTGAACCTCATCATAACTCTGGCTGTGATATGCCAGATTAAAAAAAAAGGTGCCTGTGCTCAGAAATAATTTTCCTCACACACCAAGCTTGTCCCTCTTTAACATCTTTCACAATACAGGCATTACATGATGCAGTAGCAAGCACAGGTTCAACCAAGCCTTTGGCAAGAGCTGCTCTCTGTCCAGGAAGCAAAGCCATCCTGCAAGCTGAGGGAAGGAATAAATACAGCTCAAGAGAAACCAACCTGGTCATTATCTGCAAAATGAAATGAGGATTATTTATGGAACTGTTCAAGAGATATTTACCTCCAGTGCTTAAAAGGCATCCTCTGATAGGAACAGAGCCCTTCTGCTTGCAGACTAGACATTTGTACACAAGCCAAAGGCAAGTCATAGTAACAGGTTTAGAAGGAAAATTTAAAATAAAAATTAGGCAAGTGTTTACATTTGGGCTTGCCTGCTAAAAAGATGAAGTTTGTAATGGCTTGAGGGAGAAGACAACCCTAGGACTGAAACCCTGCCAGAGGCTTTCCCATCAAGAGAGCTCATGCAAAGAAAAACAGGAGGTTGCAAAAATATTAGAAAGGGAGATAGTGAGAAAAGACAAGTTGGAAGTAGAGGAAAAAATATCAGAGAATAAACCAAAGAAAATATTGAAGCATTCTGTCAACAGCAAACATAAGAAAAGCAATATTTAAACCAAAATAATTATTTTATATGAACGTTCTAAACTATGTGGATCTGAGCTGCAACATAGCAAAGCTAGGTTTGTATATTCTGAAGAAAAAACAGGATTTTGTTTTGATTTCAGTTCTTGCCATCTATAAATGGCATTGTTAGAGAATACTGCTGATAGATGTACCTGGATGTCTGCCATGGTATCAGGTCTGTGGGGTTTTGCCAAGCAAGGCACAGCTGGTGTGATAATACCACATAATGGATCATAGATCAGTAGTTATCAGCTTATCAAAAGGGGGTGATTTAAAGCAATTTATCACAATTCAGAGAATAAAAAATAGAACTGTGGAAAAAGGGCTGAAAATTGTTAAAAGAATCCTAATAAAAAATCCTGGAGAGCTCCAATCAGTGCTGTCTAAATGAAGGACAGCTATATTGAAAGTCACCTTCTGAAAGGTCTGGGAGAAAGGCTACAAACTGGAGTGTCACACACGAGCATGAAGCAAGGTGTGCACTCAGACAAGTGCTGCAGAGACACAAGCACTTGAGGATGTGTCACACATGCACTGCACACATGCTTAGTGTGTCACACAATGTCTTCCAGGCAAAATGGATCTCACACTCTTGGTTGTGTGTAACAAATGCACACACACAGTGGGTGTCCCAGACAGCAGAGATGTCTCACACTCAGGCAGACACGATTCTCTCCAAACACACACAAGGTCTCAGACACAGAGGGTCATACATGTAGGGTGACAGACATGCAGGGTGCTTCACCCACCACCTCACAGACACACAGGTGACAAACACACAATGTCACACATGCTTCAGGCACGCTCAGTGTCTCACCTGGCACCTTGCACCGACACACACGGGTGTCCTGTTGTCACAAACACGGTGACTCTGGTACACACAGCTGCCTCGCACAGACCTACACGTGGGCAGCACTAGCACACCCACGGGGTGACACAGCGTTTGTCCCTTGCACACAGACACACACAGAGGGGTGTGGAGCACACAGGGATCCCTCGGAACAGTGCCTGTCACACACAGAGGGGTGTGGAGCACACAGAGTCCCTCGAAACAGTGCCTGTGTCACACACAGAGGGATGTGGAGCACACAGAGTCTCCCGGAACGATGCCTGTATCACTCACAAGACACACAGAGGGGTGTGGAGCACAGAGGGGTCCCTCGGAACGGTGCCTGTCACACACGCAGGGATGTGGAGAACACAGGGATCCCTCGGAACGGTGCCTGTCACACACACAGAGGGATGTGGAGCACACAGGGATCCCTCGGAACAGTGCATGTCACACACAGAGGGATGTGGAGCACACAGGGATCCCTCGGAACGGTGCCTGTCACACACAGAGGGATGTGGAGCACAGAGGGGTCCCTCGGACCGGTGCCTGTCACACACAGAGGGATGTGGAGCACACAGGGGTCCCTCGGAACAGTGCCTGTCACACACAGAGGGATGTGGAGCACAGAGGGGTCCCTCGGACCGGTGCCTGTCACACACAGAGGCATGTGGAGCACACAGGGGTCCCTCGGAACAGTGCCTGTCACACACAGCCATACGCGCGGTGTTCCCCGTGCACTCGCCCACACGCTGTCCCCCCATCTCGCCCCCCAGGGTCACTCACACACGGATCCCTCTCGCTGTCCCGCCGCCACCAGCGCCACTCGCACCGCCCGCCCCGCGCACCCGCTCGGCCGCTCCTCCCGCCGCTTCCTCCCCCTCCGCCGCTCTCCCCCTCCTCCCACCACCACTCCTCCCTCTCTCCCCCTCCTCCCCTCCCGCCCGTCCCGCCTCTCCCGCCCCACCCCGAGCCGGCGGTGCCCGTGGGCGCCGGGCGCCGGGGCTGCTCGGCTGCCGCTGCCCGCGCTGCCCGCGCCTGGCGCCCGCCGGGGCGGAGCGGGGCCCCCTCAGCGCAGCGGGGCGGCGGCGGCGGCTGCGGGCGAGTCCGGGAGGGATGTCGGGGACCCGCTGCCAGGCGCTGTACCCCTTCTCCGGGGAGCGGCACCGGCAGGGGCTGCGCTTCGCGGCGGGTGAGCTGATCACGGTGCTGCAGGTGCCAGACGGCGGCTGGTGGGAAGGGCAGAAGGAGGACGGGCTGCGCGGATGGTTCCCGGCCAGCTACGTCCAGCTGCTGGAGGTAGGAGCGGGGCCGGGGCCGGGGCCGGGCGGGGGGCGGGAGGGAGCGGCCCGGGGATGTCCCGCGGGGGCACCGGCGGTCCCGGGGGGCACACGGGGCCATCGCGGTGCTGCTGTCGGATCCCCCCTCGGCATCGCCGTGCCCCTGCCCCGGGCAGGTGTCCCGGCACTCCGGGCTGAGGCTGCCGGGTGCTGGAAGAATCCGCTTGCCCGGCCTCGCTCCGACAGCCAGAACGTTTTGTGCTTGTAGCTGTAGCCATGGAGAGGCAGAGCTCAGGTGCGTGACGAGCTGCGGGCTGCTTGAGGACGCTTGGGTTTTCCCGGTGGCTGAAGAGCAGCAGGAGTGAGCGGCTGCGGTGAGGCAGCCCCTGTCAGTCGCTCACGAGGGTCAGATGCTGGGCAGGTTCTGCTCCCTGTTCTCTCTCTCACCCGCTCCCACTCCTGCTCGTTTCCTTTCACTGAACATGTCGTGGTTTTATGTTGTGGAAGAGGTAATTCAGTACAGAGTCATGGAATCACAGAATGGGTTAGGCTGGAAGGGACCTCAAAGACCATCCCATTACATCCACTCTGCCTGGTTCCACTAAAGCAGGTTGCACTAAGTCCCATCCAATGTGATCTTGGACACTTCCAGGGTTGGAGAAGCCACAGGTTTTCTGGGCATCCTATGTCAGGGCCTCACCACCCTTGCAAAGGAGAATTTCTTTGTAATGTCTGATCTAAAACTGCCCTTCTTCAGCTTGAAGCCATTCCCCCTTCACCCCATGCCCCTGTCCGAAGTCCCTCCCCAGTACCTGTAGGTACTGGTAAGATCTCCCTGGAGCTGTCTCTTCTCTCCCTCTGTTGCAGCAGTTCCCCAGCCAGCTGCAGACACCTCGCTGCCATACCTGTGGCATGGCTCAGGGAGCCCCAGCAGGGTTAAGGCTGCTTGTGCAGACCCAAAGGCCACCTCAGGATACCCAAAAGTTCTGTCAGCTTCAGTCATTTTCAGGGCCCTGACAGCTGGGGTAACAGTTGGATTCCCACCTCGGGACTGCTTGTGCCTGACTGTTTATGATTTTCAGTCCATGCAAACAAGACGGCATGGAGGGTAGAAAATATGCCCATGAAGAGTGCTGTCACAATCTCTGCATCTGAATTCCGAAACATCTCATGCACTAAAGCAGGAACTTGCTGTGACCCCATCAGTTCTCTCCTCGCTGGCCATGCCCTGTTGTATTTGGGACTTACACCGAGGCTGTGGGCATGGCAGTGGAGCATCTCCCTGTGGTGACTGGGCTGAAGCCATTTGCAGCACAGTCCCCAGGTCAGCCTCTGTTTGTCCTCCAGGTTCCCAAGGGGAATGGGCCAGCCTGCTTTGCTTATTTGCAAGGCAAGCAATGCCCATCCCAGGTTTTCCATGCACACATCCCAGGGAATCCAGAAAGACAGGAAGCAGAGTCCTGAGCCAAACCTGCCCACCAGCTGCATGCAGAGCAATGTTCTGTGAACAACAGATTCTGTGCAAAAGGACATTTTGCCTACAGATCTGGCACTGCCTTTTCATTTCTCTTGCCCAAATAAATTAAAAAAAAAAAATCAATGATTTTCTATTGACTTCCTGTATCTTGATATTTTTCCTGGAAAGACAGGAAAGTAGAAGCAAGAGTTACCCACACAGTGCTACAAGAGTGAGGCCACAGACTTTCTCCTGCAACTGATGCACTTGGGATTTCTTTTGTTAGTTTCAGAATGTGGGAGTCCTGTTGCTTGTCAGTTTTGCCACCTACAAGATCATTTATTGAGATACATTTGTGGTTTCACAAAATGCTAAATGTTTACACATCTAGGAATTTGGGAATTGTTTGAAGAAAAATGTATCATGGGATGTGAAAGATTCTGCTCAGCAAAGGCAGTGGGGAATCGCTTCAAGGTACCATAATTTTGTTTTTCTGTCATCTCCTTCTCAGAAACTCTTCTTTCCTGGCTTAAGTTAGAGCAAGTTGCACTGTGCTCAGCTTAGTGCCTACAGCCCCACAGATGTTCTTTTTTGACCCTTGGCTTGTGTACCACTGACAGCTGTGACGGAGACTAATTGTCCACACAGCCTGGTGCCCTTTCTCTTGGGCAAACCTTCAGAAAGAGGGAAAGAAAAACGGCAAGAGCTGAGTCTGTTCACTCTGGCATGTTTTCCTTTTCTCCAGAGATGGTGCCTAATAAGGACTATGAGCCAGAGTTAAAAAATACATCAAATGAGAGCTAATTAACCAAATCCATGGGATCACAGGTACTGGGCGTGCATGAGGGTAGATGTGTGAGAAGGGAGCTCTGTGTGTGTCTGTCTCTCAGGGCTCTGTTCAGGTAGCCATTCTCTGTAGGTGGATTATCCCTTGTGTGCAGGTAAGCAGCTTGCTCAGGGGCCTGATCTAACTGAAGGACACCACAACAGAAATCCTTCTCTGTTCTCTGATCCGAGTCCCTGCCCAGCCACACTGACATGGGAGCTGGCACGGGGCTCACAGTGCACATCCAGCTGGGGCCATGGGCATGAGTCTCCTTCCCTGGGCTTTGGGTGGCCCTGCAGCTCTCAGTAAGATTCAGTGCTCTGTCCTCAGCTGAACCTGACCACACATTTTTGTTTAAAGAGGAAGATATTGCTGTCTCCCTCTGTCCTGCCCTCGTTTCCCTGTGCCCAGTTTCCCCAAGAACTCCTTGTGCTCTCTTTGGAGCCTGAAGGAGAGCTGGCTGCATTTTCTGCCACAGCAGTGACAGGTACCAGAAGGAGGTGGCCTTCTTCTGAAGCCTTTGTGACTTGAAGTCTGCACTGTGTTTAGACAGGAAGGCTGCATTTTCTCATTCACAGGGCTTCACATTTAGCAACCCTGGGATCTTATCTGACAGCACTGGTTCAAAAGTCTGTGCTGGCTGAGTTTTGGTCCTGAGCTGAAAGAGGGAAGTGAGAAAGGTGTGAAGAACAGCAGAGAGGAGAAGCTCTCCCACCCTTGAGTGGTGGTTTAGCAGCCAGCCTGTGGTGTGCTGGTTCCTGAGGGATGAAGGAGGTGAAGTGACTGTTCCTGATGCTGTCATTGACTTGGGAAGAGCCTGCTGCACCAACAGCACCTGGGTCTCCTCACAGGCAGCCAGGCTGTGGAGCTGCCAGCACTGGCCATCTAAATAACTCCAGCTGGCTTCTCCAGGAGATGGGGACAGGGCAGGGTCTTCCACTTCATGTGCCTTCACACTGTGTGGCAGAGTTGGGCAGCTGTGACAAAACCATGAAGGAAACAAAGGAAACAAAGCCCAGTGCCAGAGATGGGTGTTCCTGAAGGATTGTTGTCTTTGCTACCTTCTGTGTTCTTGTGTTAGCAAAAATGTGTCTTCAGTTCATTCATCACAGAATATCAAGGAAAGGACCAAAAATGTGGTAAATGTGGGGCAAGTCAGACACAGAGAGGTAAAGAGAGAAAATTTGGCATCCATTTGTTTACTGTTCCTGTGGCTGCTGCAGGCTCCAAGTGGAGGGTTAGAGGGAAATGGTGATGGCTGGAGGTTCCTGCTCAAGGCAGTGATGGAAGCAGAGAGAGCTGGAGGAGCTCATGGTAGGGACAAGCCTGCGAGCTCTGGAGAGGATACCACTGTCAGAGAGCAAAACTGGTAGCATAAATCAAAATCTATCCAAAGCAGAGAGCAAAGGGAGAAGCGGGGGGTATCAGCTTTGTGGTGGGGTTCCAGATGGATTCCCTGAGGCTGGGCTGGTTGGGAGCAGTTGAGGAGGCTGCTGTCGTTTTAATCACAGAATCACTGGGTTGGAAAGGACCTTTGGAGATCAGCTAGTCTGGCTTGCCTGGCTATGTCTGCCAGGTTTCAGTGTGTGCACGGGTGGACACAACAACTGTTCTGGACAATGTATTCCAGTTTTTAACCACCCTCAGAGTTTTTTTGTTGCGTCCTTTAAAGGGATTTGTGCCCCTTTAAAGGGATTTTCCATGTTTTAATTTGTGCCCATTGCACCTCATCCTTTTGCTGGGTATCACTGAGAACAGTCTATATGGTTTTTAACTGTCCCCCCCACAGATTTTTATTCACATTTATAACATCCCTCTCATGCCTTCTTGTCTTGATGCTAAACAGTCCCAGTTCTTTCAGCCTTTCTTTGTATGACAGATGTTCCAGTCCCTTAATCATCCTCGTGGCCCACTGCTGCACTCTCTCCAGTGTGTCCTTGTCTTCCTTATGTTGGAAAACCAAGTACAGTTTCTTACACTGCTGTAGGTAGTAGGTTAATGGAGAAATGGTCCCTATCAGTATTTCCTGAGCATGAGAATCCATGGACACTAGAGGAATCCTGAAGACTGCTGTCAGGTTTATTTGGGTTTGCTTTGGCTGAGCTCAGTCTGTGAGCAAGCAGCACCCTTCTGCAAGCTGAAGGGCTCGGGGAAGGAGGATGTTGTTGCTTGGTATCCATATCCTATTGAGCAGATACCATCAGCTTCAACCCTCACCCTTCCTTTGGTGATTAATAGCTATGGCAGCTGTGAGACCTGAAAGTCTGGGATTTTCTGACCCTTTCCTCCCTCCTGTGTGCTTTATATTTTTGCCTGACCTTTTGACCACTGAGCAGAGCCCTGCAGGGCCCCTCGGTACCAGACTGTTGCAGCCCCAGGTTAAGGAATTGGCCTTCCCAGCCTGGAGCAAGAGGGAATCTGTGCAGGTGCAGGTGAGGAGGTGGTGTACACAGTTCCAGAGCCAGTGGAGTGTGGTGTGTGATACACTGAGGGATTTCTCAACAGCTCATGTTTCTTATCCCGAGGCTGGCTGCCTCCCCACCCCAGCTGCAGCAGGATGCTTGGGATGATGATGTGTGTAGAAAGATCTCTACAGCTCCAGACGTCAGAGCAACCTGGCACATGGCTCAGGTGCTCCAGTTTGTGACAACTTTGATGGTGCAGGGCAGCATAGATGTTGAGAATGTGGGGTAGTGTGTATGGCAGGAGGTGCTTTGCATGGGACCCTCTGGAGAAACCTCTGTTGCGTCTGCTTTTTCTAGACAAGTGATTTTTGGAGTGTTGGAGAGATGTATCATTCAGTCACACTTGCAAGTGGCTTCTTTGAAAACCTATTTTTGGGCCTTGATTGTTGTATTTGTAGTTAACTAGAAATCACTTATATAAGCAGCAGCAGCAGCAACATATGCAAATTTGCTGGAAATTGTCAGCACTTTTTATAGCTTCAGTCATCCCACAGATGTAAGTCTCTGTATGAAGCACAGCGTGTGCTTCCAGAATGGATGGAGGTGGCTCTGGAATCTGACTGAGCGAGCTGCCACTGATCTTATCTGCACTCCACAGCTTGATTTACCAGAACTGTGAGGCACTTAGGAAGGAAGGAATGTGCTTCTCCCTGGTGCAGGCTTCACCTGCAGCTGTCAGACAGGCAGTTCATTGCTTCCACTGCTGTGTAATACTCATGGGTAACTCACCTCACCTAAACCAACCTGTGGCAGGTGGAGATGTGCAAACAGCTGAGCCTGGAGGTTGTTGCACATCCAGCTGCAGGAGGCATGGCATTCTGCTTCCTTCGTGGTACCTGGGGAGTCACAGAGAAAAAGGATGAAAGGAATACACAAAAATTAAAATGCCTTTTATTTATTTTGTAATAAGAAAGAGGATTTCTGTGCCAAACTTCATCATGGGGTTTGTATGATGTGTGGGATATATATTAAGAGGGAGGATGTGGTGGTTTCTGTTGCAACAGAGCTTTTCCTGGTACACAAAGGGGAATAAAGCTGTGTGTGCACCTGGATGGCTGTGGGTACCTGAGCCCTGAGCTATTTGTACATGGTGTCCTTATCTCCTGTGTGCAGCAGTGGTGCTTTGCTTTCTCAGGAGGTTCTTCTACATCCATGGAGTTTGTTGTCTGACTCCCTCTTGTTCCTCCACCTCCCCACTCAAAAATCAGCTTAACATAAAATTCATGAAGGGCCACAAGAACTCAGGGGAGGTGTGATGATCTCAGGTGCAGGTGTGACTGCTGCCACTGCTTTTTTCTAAGAATATCCTGTAGAGCAAGTAATGTTCCAGTCTGTAGTCTTGGGTGCTGGGGAAGGAATCTGGTCTTTAATCTGAAGCGATAAGGCTGTGGGTGCTGAATCCAAAGAGGGGATGGCATCACTGCCAGGCTGGGACTAGTATTCCTATCTCCTGCCCAGGGGTGCTTGTGATACCATCCTGAGTGTTCTGGCTATTCTGCTGCCCCTGGGGGTGGTGCTGGGGCAGCAAGCACAGCTGAAGTGGGGATGGCATTTCCCCTGGTGCAGAAGTTTGGTTTTCATTCTCTTGGTGCAGGGATGGATCCCTAATGAAGGCAGAGGGAGAGATTTGCATGTAGATGGAACCTGCTGTGGTTGTTGCCTCAGGGGAAAAAAGGTGAAGTTTCCTAAGTTCGGTGCTCACAGGTGCTGAGGCTGGTGTGCTCTTCATGATTCAACAGCAATCTGTTGTCCAAAGTGAGGTGTTCATGAGAGGAATGACAATGAGAATCCTGTGGCATTGCCCTGTGGTTTAGTTTCACGCTGTCTTTTTCCTCTCTCTGACTTTCTGTTACTGTATTTTTTAGAGTTGAAACTTGTGATCATCTGACCACTGATATTTCTGGCAAATGTGAATGAAATCAAATATAAAAGGGTGAGGAAATTATGTTTTGCTGCCAGAAAATCGCTCTTTAATCAAGATTCTGAGGGAATTTGAAGCCCCAGGGGAATGTGAAGGGGATGTGATGCTGCAGTTCACAATCCCTGTTATCCATCTAACAATAATAGTCTTGCACTGTTGAAGTTACAGATAAAATGGCAAAAACTGAATAGTGCTATAAATAGCCAAAAAATTATGAAGAGAAGGGTCTTACAGATGGCTGAGGCATTTTTTGTGAGCTCTTCTGTCCCCTGCAGAAATTGGGGTGTTGCAGAAGCTGGGCTCGTAGCTGCTGCTTTTGTAGCAGGTGAGAACAGTCACACTGTTGGCCTTACAAAAATGGCATAGGACAGATTTTTTTAAGATGTTTTTCCTTTAGCTAAAAGATGAAAAGTGCCATGGAAGGCTTAAACTGGAGTATCTCTTATGGCCTGTGGATTACAAAGAGAGTCTAAAAGCAGTCTCCCTGCAGACATCTGCTTTCTAGACGTGCCTCTAGATTAAATGAGTTGCTGTGCACCTGCAATTTAAGGGTGGATATAGAGCAACCATGAAAAATGTGGATAATTTAAAGGCTCACTTGAAGATTGCTCCATTCCCTAAAGAATTTCCAGCTCATTCTGTACAAGAGTGATTTCTGCAGCAGCAAACGTGGGGAACTCAAATCTCACTTTCCAGCTTGGGTGCAAAATGCACCTTCAGTGCCTTGGGTGTTGTGCCACAAACACGGGTGCTGAATGTGCCACACAGCACTTTATACTGAATGCAGTTTAAATAGACACAGTAGGCCTAATGAGAAGACGCCAAATACTTATTTTCTAAAAACAAAGCTTTGCTTTGGTGTCCTAAATGGAAAATTTGGCTCTGTCATCAAGACCAGAAAATTCTGGCAGCTTCGATGGAATTTGTTTTTTTCTACTTATTTCACTTTTAATTGTGGGATAATAAATGACCAGGTAGAATTAACTGGTCATTTAACTAGACAGTTTAAACCTGTGTTTTATGCTCCATGATTCCTTATCTTCCATGGTTGCTTATGCCCATGAAGCACATTATTATCAGTAATGTGCCTCAATGCTCATTATCAGAATCTGAAGTGTCTGAGTGTCTTCTCAGGATTTGTTTTTGTTATTTTGCTATCCCAAAGATAGGACATTGTCTTTTTTGGGGAAGCCCCACAATAACAGCAGCAGGTAGTAGCTCACTTTGGAAGTGTTTGGGTCTGTTGATGGGAAGTTGTTTTCTTTGTGGCCACAAAGCAACTCAGGGCAGCAGGAGTTTCTCACTTTGCATGTGTTCATCCTGTTCCCCCCATCGAGAGCAAAGGGAGCCAGCCACTACTAACTGTGTCTTGGAGTGTTTGTTATAAGGCACTGATATTTCTGTCTCTGATTTCTGACACTCTCAGGGAACACTCATTCAGGGCAGCTTTCTCAGCATCCAGCACTTCTGGGCTGTGGCTTGCACAGTTTGCTGAAGCCTCCCAAAAGCAGGGTGGGGCTGGGGTGCAGCGGCTGCTCCCTGTGTGCTCCTTTCCAGGAACCTGCACTGCTCTGCCTCTGCAGACAGGGACAGAGGACCTGGGGAAACCTGAAAGCAGCATAATGGAATTGGTGGTCCCCATGCTGTGCCTTGCACACTGTCATCAGCTCATGTTATTTCAAAGTGTCATTTGCCATACTTAATTACCTGTCACGCTCTCTTTTATTGCTATGAGCCCTTGAGTATGCACAAGAGTGTGAAACCAGGGCCAACAGTTTGCTCAGCCACTGTTTTCCAAGTGTGTGCTTCAACTAGTGTTTGTCTTGAAAAATTTAAGTATGCTTTAGCGTATTTGGAATTTTTTATGTCACGCCACTGTGTAAAACATTAGCTGTTGAGAGGAGCTGCTGTGCAGGATTGGTATGTGGCAGGGCTCTTGATAGGTTTGCCCTGTACCTGCAGAGCAGGTGAGCAGCTGAGCTTCTGTAGCACAGGGTTAGGCATGGCAGAGCCCCTTGCATACCTGTCATAGCTGCAGAAGTGCACTTGTGATTGAGAGGGAGAGAGGGCTGCACATTTTCCTGGGATACAGACACCCTGACAGCACCCTCCCTGCCCTGGGGCCTTCTCTGTACCTGCTGTGGGGACTGCCCTGGGGAGCAATCCTTTTACAGGCATATGGAATAGCAGAGAAAGCTTTTTGCTTGTACTAGTAATCCAGTTTTCCACATCACGCTATCAAAATAGCTTTTGTACTAGCCTAGTACATGTGTGGTTTGCTTTTTTGCTGGCACATTCCAGAAAGGGTGCCATGGGTTACTCAGGAGCTGCCACTCTGCATTTTGTAGAGGATATCTGGCAGCAGAACAGGCCAGTGTCTTTTAACATCCACTTTTGTCAGCATTTGTGAGCAGTCCCCTCAGTACTCAGTCATCAGCATGAGGCACTTTGGAGTTAATTTAGGCTGACTGACAGATGACTTTGGTCACTAATCTTTGAGCTTCTCAACAGGTGCAGACCCAGAGGTTGAAAACCTTTCTTTGACATCGTTTGAGACCTGTCTGGCATTTTTTCCTACTTTTGTGGTTGGGGAGAGTAGACTGTGCAGACTGTTCTTGAGCCACAGATATTCCCACTGTGATGCTGGCAGCAAAAGCACCGTGGTCTTCCAGTGTTTGTTTGAGCACTGAGTTTGTTTACTGCACGGATCTCTCAGGGCTTTCCCAGCTCTGTGGCACTTGGAATGGCCTCTGCTGCTGCAGTCCCCAGGAACAAAACCTTTCCAACTTTAACTCCTTTGCTGGCTATCACTTCATGTGCCCATATCCATCAGTTCTTTGCTTCTCTTTGCACTGTGGAAAAACCCCTCAATAAAAGGTAATTAAAAGTAACAAGTCTTGGGAAGACCTGGGGTTTTGTGTTGTAAAATGAATGAGACCAAGGTCAATAGGGAAGGTGTGTGATGTTCTACAGAGTGCTCCAATGAAATATCCTGTGATTTTCAGCCAAGAAGGGACACAGCAGATGTGAAAGCTGCAGAGGATCTGCCCTGCCCGGCGTTGCCAAAGCAGGGGCAAACTGCAAGGCTCTAGCCCATCACAGAGAGAGAAAGCAGGAGCTCCTCTGGGCTGAAAGTGAAGTCTGGAATAATCAGGTTGTCCCCTAAGTACTGAATTTTCATCTTTGAACTGCCCTCTCACTCTCAGCAAGTCCAGCAGTGGGTAAAAGGGAGAAAGATGTAAGAGTGGGGTGGGATCAGAGGCACAAAATTAAAGTCTCAAGCCATTCATTTGATCTTCCCAAACTTGCCCTTACGTTTTATTTGGAATCACAGTAAAAACTTCCTTAACATCTGCTAGCTCAGGGTTAAATGTCACTGTTTGCTGCACCTGCAGTGTCCTTCCTGGCAGTTCAGCACTGCTTGTGGCTCCTGTTCACCCCCTCACAGCCCTTCTTCCAGGGACAGGCCAAGCAGCTCTGAGGCTGCTTGAGAAAAATGGGAGCATGGAAGGGGTTAACGTGAAGCAGCTCCCTGGGCTGCTAAAAGACCAGCTTTTGTGGAAGTCTGAGGGAAGGAGCAAGGATCTTTGAGCTTGACATTGTTTGGGACATAAAAATTACAACAGGATTTCAGTTATTCCCTCCATTTGTAATACTTTGCATTTATTCCTTGTGTGTTTTGTTTCCTGTGTTGTTGCCTGTTCTTTGAAGACTTATCAGAGCTCGTGTCAACAGGCATGTATGACCTGAACATATTTATAACACAGTTCTCACTTTCCTGAATTGTCTGAGGAGTGACTGGCATTATTCCTCCTCACACACATAACCAGACCTTTGATTTGAGGATGACCCTTTGGCTCCTGCTCTTTGCCTTCTGGCTTATCTATTTTTTATTTTTTATAGGAGCTTTTTTACTCCTTGTCTGCTTCTTTTCTCCTGGAAATCTTCATAGAAAGGATTTTATGCTCTCACAAGCATACCTGTGATATCAGCACTCCCAAGAGTACCACACACAGATGCTCATGCCACCATGGCTACGACATTGCTGTTGAAATTGTTCTGTCATTTTGCTTAGTTTTACTGTGGCCATCTATAAGCACTTTCAGAACATTCTTTTAAATTGGCTGCCTGGATCTGCTCTGTCTTCCTGATCCTTTCTAATTCACTTATTTAGCCCTTTGTTCACGTTTCCAAAACAAAACCCTGCAGTTGCCGTGTGCTGAAATGTTCCTCCTTGAGCCATTGCCACAAAACCACAAAGCCAAATGTACAGTGACAAGCTAGTGCAGTTCAGGAGCACTTCCAGTTGCTGCAGAAGTGAAATTTGGTCATAGAAGAGGCAGAGCTGGCAAGCTTTTGGTAGTGGGGTAGACAGAGTAATTGGTACAGAGGAGTTTGGAGGAGAAAAATGGAGATGAGGAGTGACAGAGTTTGCAAGGGGTGACAGAGAATGAAGAATTAACAGAGTTTGGATTTGATACAGATATGGCAAAGTGCCACGTAGAAATTGCACAGAAGAGGAATTGTATTTCCAAGGGGTGAGCAAATGCTTAACTCAGAAAGGAACAGACAGAAACTGGTTTGATAGATGTAGTTTGTTTTGTAGTCCTGGAGAACTGTGTGCAGAATTCAGTTTAAAAATGCTGCTGAGGGCTGTGTGTGCAGCACACAGCTGAGCTGTTCCAGCCCTGCCCATGTAATGAGCTGCCTGAGCAGCAGATTAGCTTCTACTGTGCCAGCTGCTGTATAATAGGACTAATTCATTACTCAAGGCCAAGTAATCACTCTCAATACCAAGATTTAGAAGAGAGCCTAGGACTTGTCTCATTGAGCTGCAGACTGCTGATGATCACAGTGATAACTGAGTCCAAATGAAGACTGGGAATAACCTCAGTCTGTTAGGGAATGAAGAATAGAACTTCAGGTATTTCCAAAAAGAAATCATGTTTAAAATCATCTTTTGGAAAATAATTTTGTGATGAACCTGACTCAGCGAAGCCCTGTGCACAGTTCCTGTGAGCTGCATTGCCCCAGGGTCTGGGGTCTCCCTCCCTCCAGCTCCCTCCTCTGCTCTTGACCAGCACCATTTACTAAGGCTGAATATGAATCTTCAGTGAGGGACAAAGCTTTCCCTCAGTGCTTGCCAGAAACATAATCATGAGCCAGAGACATAATTCATCTCTGGGATGGGACTGTGGCAAATTCTGCTGTGCAACTTGCTGGCAGTGCTGGGGAGGAGATTTTTCTGGTGCAAATCACTGTTCCCAGCACGGTGTGATGGCTGTGGCCAGTTCTCTGTGCTGCCTGGTGAGCCCCAAGCAGGATGCTGCCTGCTCGTGGAACAGGACATCTTCCAGCGTGTCCTCCCCGGGAATCTTGTCAGTTTGGAGGTGGGATTGCCACATCTCAGGGGTGGGGCTCTGCTGGAGTAGGAGAGGAGGTCTGCTGGCCACATTGGAGCCCCACATTGAAGACAGGGGACCCACAGATGGAGACCACCAACCACAAGTAGCACATGAAAGGGGAAAGGAGCTGAGCACTGCTGAGTGCTTCAACTCTGGCTGCATTTTCTACTCAGTTAGGTCAGAGAGCTTGATCACAGGGCTCCACCCAGTGATGCTCAGCAGAGTCTTTATATCACAGTCTTACAAGCTTGCACACAGTGATTTTGGTGACACGTGAAATGAAGCTGGCTGGACTGAACAAAGCAGCTTTTTGCTGGGCAAGAAGTGAATCTCTGGAAATGCCTCTTTTGTGATTCTAGAATCAGAAATACACGAGCAGGAATGGCTGTAGTTCCTGTGTTAGTTTTAATAAATAAGGTTTCAACTTGGCTTTTGATAGCCTGTATACCTAAGATGTCTCGTTCTGCTCTGTGGAGAGCAACAATTGTCCCTCTTCATCACATAATGTATAACTGCCTCAGTTGCCTTATCAGAATATTCCTAAGGAGTACAATTGAATTATTGTTCATCACAATATAGGACACAACTTTTTCCCCTCTTGTAAGATTTTTCTTTTATTTATGGTGTTGCCTTCCTTGACAACTTTTCTTCCTAAGGCAAAAAAATTATTTGTAACTAAATAAAATAGTATGCATTTATATATTTATGAATTCTTCATTGTTGTTCATTTTCCCCCTCTCTCTGCTAGGCTACAGCTCCAGCAGGAGTAAGGCAGTATCTTCAGCTGAAGGAGTTAAATATACCACCCCAGAAAGGAGCAGGCCAGATCTGAAAGCCATTCCTGTAACACTAATTTTGATCTCAGCCCTGTTTCCTGTCTAAAGACTTTTCTCTGTCAGTGGAGATCATGAAATGTTACATTTACTACTTTTGTTTAGTGCATGCTGAGAAATTATCTTTCAGCTCCAGAGGTTCCCTCTCTCAGGAGCACAGCCTGAGGAACAACAACCACAAGCTACAGCATAGTTTCAGTTCTCTATATTGTTAAACAATATTATTCTGAAGAAAATAATACACTGAAGTGTGCTGCCATTATGTAGCAGAGTGTGATTAGTTAGGAACTAGATTCAATATGTTTAAGCATGCAAGACAACTACTAGAGTGAGGCCAAAACCAAGATAACCTCTCAGATTTCCCCTTAAATAAAACAGGTTTTATTTTTCTTCCCATGGTGAGATCCTGCAGCTGTGCAAAATTCACAAAAAAAATTCCTTCTGTAATCCTACCAACTTTTTCCCCTTAATCCAGTCAATTACAGGACCTTGGAATGAGCAGCACAGCGCTGCTGCAGCAAGAGCAGCACTGCCCTGCTGACCCCTCTGAAGTGCCAGTGAGGGTGGGGGAGGCAGACACTGCTCTGTGGGGGCTGCACAGCAGGGCAGTGTGTGTACAGATTTCACAGGCACAGCCATCCTGCAGATCCCAGGCTGCTGGGAAGCTTTGACTGTTCCAGTTCAGCAGCAGGCACTGAGATATTGAGAGTTGTGTGAAGGATGTTTGGGCTGTAGCAGGTGAAGACATGGCAACGCTGGAGACTGAGCTGCTCTGGGCTTCCCTTAAACCCTCTCGTGCCTCTTTAACCCCATCTGCACTGAGCAGCAGCCCTGTGAAGGTCCTCCTGAACCTCCCTCCATGCACAGGTCCAGCTCTCAGCGCTGGTGTTTTCCTGGGGTAGCTTCTGTGTGCTGTGAGTTCCTGAGGCCACCGAGCACCAGAACCTGTTCAGAGTGGATGCTGAGGGTGGGCAGAGGGGCCAGACCCTGCTGTCAGCTGCCTCAGTGCCTGCCCTGTTCCCTCATGGCTGCAGCAGCCTGGTCTCCCTCCAGGAATGCTGAATGTGTCCCACATTTCTCTGGATGAGACTGGAACAGTTTGAGCACACGGGGGAAAGGTGTTAGAGATGGCACCAGAGGCAACCTCAGCCTGGCACGTGTGTGTGCTGCTCCAGCAGGTTATCTCCACCTCCTGGCAGAGCTGTACAGAGGGTGCAAGGGATGCTGATTTCTCCAGAGGGGATAAGTGTTGGTTTACGCCTGGCAGGAGCTTCCCAGAGCTCACCAGTGGAAAACTCCTGGGATGGGGTGAGTGAGGGCTCCTCCTGGCAGCCTCTATGCCTGATGGGGGCTGTGTGGTTTTTTTTGTCCACTGGCTCATTTATATCTCCAGGAGAGGAGGATTAACCAACCTCCTGTTCCAGGTGAGCAGCTCAACTGATAGAGGTGGCTGCAGTTTCTCCTTCTCTGTGTGGAGTCAAGCATCACATATTTCCTCAGGGAGCTGCTGTGCTGTGCTGTGACCATCCTGGTGCCCCAGGGAGCCATTAGAAATGCCAGCACAGGATGTCCAGCAGGATGGCAGGTTTCTCATAAGTTCCAAGGATTGTTTGTGCTGTAGTGTTCCAGCATGGACAGGTGAGAAGCCTCGGGGCAGGAACTTCTCAGTCCTGAGGAACAAGTTCATCCTCATTTCGAAAAGAAAATACACTCCAATTCCTTTACAGCCAACTGAGGAAGGGAAACTCCTGAGGTCAGTCTTTCCCAGTGCTCTTTCAGATGTCCAGCCTGAAGCAGCTGGGTTGTCTTTTTCTCCCTGGTGATCAGAGAGCTGTGAGCAGCTGCTTATCTGAGGTCTGCAGTCCTGAGTGGAGGCAAGAGGATGGAGCAGCTCTGCCTGTGGATGTGCTCAAACAGGCTGTATGGCACTCCCCACAAGGAACTGCTCTGAGATGTAGTTTTCGTGTCTTGCCAAGCTGTTCTTCTCTGGCTAAGTCAGCAGGAGCCTGAGGGTGTTGTTATCAATCTGGAGTTTGAATTCAGCATCTGTTCTGCATCGTCCTGCTTCTTTCCCGGGCATGAGGCCAAGGTTTGGTGTCCAGGAGGTGGGACCTGCCTGCAAATGCAGGGCTGTGCTCAGCCTCCCCATTCCCTCCTCCACAAACAAGGCTGCTGCAGCAGAGGAAGGAGGTGCAAATAGGATTTTTACAGCCCAGAAAGCGGCTTTTGGGTTTGAATTCAATTTTCCCAGAATTAATTTTTTTTTTCCTCACCTTGCATCTGTCTGAGTCCAGTACAACTGTTCAGGCGCTGGGTGCAGCACCACAGGTGTCACAGAGAGGTTCCCCAGGACTTCACTGGAAGTCTCAGAAGGGAAGTAACACAAACTGTGAGGTGCCCTGAGCAGGACAAGCTCCTGACAGAAGCTCCTGTAGGAGCTTGGTGCTCTGGGTGATATCAAGAGAGTGTTTCCATGACTCCTGGATTAGCTGTACCAAAAGCTGTGCCTCAATACTTGTTTGTTCCTGCCCTTCACAGGGTAGCAGCTTGTGATCTGGAAATTTATGACCCTTTATTTGTATGTAAAGTCTAGATTAAAAATGGAATTGTACCTTTTTCACAAAATCATATGACTTAAAAACCTCATGGACTTAAAAATCCCATCTGAACTAGTGGAATAGAATCAGCAGACTCAACAGAGCTTTCTTGTTTTCCCCAGGTTTCATTTCTGTTTTGCAGTCCCAGGCTTCAAAACACCTCAGTTGCAAATACTACCATAATTCACATGCAAAAGCTTGCAGAGGTTCACCTGGAGAGGGTTTTAGGCTAGGAATGATTTCTTTATGCCTCTTTGAGGTGATGATGTCCAGGTAGTGCAGGTGGCCAGACCTGTGATAATATTATTAAAAGTTTCATTGTGAATGCCATCAGAAAGATTGTATCATCCCCCATTCTTAACTTTCAGCTCCAAGTGTTGATCTTTCCTAAGTAGCATTTTCTTATCAGATTATGAGATTATTTCTATTAGATTTTATTTTCTTTCTAATACATGATGTCATACTTTAAATAATATTTCTATTTTCATATCAAATGTGTCCATTCCAATCCATCTCCCAGTGGAATGTCAGCATGGTGTAATCTTTGGAAACAGCTGCCAAGGATACATATGTGTACCTCACATTCCAGTCACAGGCTCACTCCTTTGCTTCAGAAAGGCTGAATAATACCTACATCATTTCTTATAAATAGTTATTTGGTATTTTCTGGAAGAAGTTCGATCTTTACTGTGGCTTTGATACCACCTCCATCCTGAACCTTCCCTTCTGCAAGTTAAATTAATTTTTCTCTCTCCTGTGAAGGATGGGAAAATAAACCACCCTTTTTCTTTTCAACACATTGATGGCATATCCAAGACACTCCCCTTTCATTTGCTATTCCTGCCCTGAATTAAACTATTTTTTTCTTTTTAGGTCATTTTTTTCTAGATCTCTGGTTTTTACTCTCTTTTGGACTAGATTTCCCATGGATTCTCTGAGAAGATTAGCAGATCCTCTGAGAGTTATGAGCCAGTTCTTCAGAAGTCTATCAATCTCAGGCTTCTCCAACCCTGATTCTTATTCTTTCCCTGTTGCAGGCTGAAATCTTTGTTGTTGGTATTAACTGTGACAGCCACTTGATGATGGAGGACTTTATTAACAAATGACATTTTGTTGAATATCCTGAACATGGTCATTCATGGGTAGCTATCCTCTGCTGAGCTTCAACTGGTTCTTTTACTTGGTCTTCCTCTTAATATAAATATATAAAGTATTTCCTGTTACTGTTAATGCTTTTATGCTGATTTTATCTGCTTTTGCACCTACACTTCTGTACTTGTCATAGGAATAACTGGCAGCTTTTTCTAATTTAAGAGCAGTCTAAAAGGTTCATTTTCTTACATGTCTAGTACCAAGCACAAAGGCTTTGCAGTCCCAATGACTTCTGCTGTTTCCATATTACTGATTATTAATTACTGATGCAGTAACAGGTAATTATATGCTTTAATGGACATAGGAGGAAGAGAGAGATCGAAATTCCCAATTCCATAAACAAGATTAACTTGCTAGGTGTAGAGCAATCAAATCTTTTCTTCATCTGCTTTGAGAGTGTGGTTTGATAAAGCTGGAGTATGCAGCACGTCACAGTTTCTGGACCACATTGGAAATGCATCTTCTTGGCAGGATAGTCCCAGGGATTGAGGTTCCAGGCAGTTTTAAAGTGGCCAGTTTATTCACTACCTTCTTTAAACCAGCATTAGTGGGATAGGAGACTGACTGGGAAAAGAGAGGGGGTGGAGGTGACCCAGTGACATTCATCGTGTTCTTCTGAGGATGCTCAGTTACTGCACAGGGCAAATTAAAATTCATCAATAACTGTTTCCAGGGATTTCCCCCCCTGGTGACTTTTTTGAGGCTGTTTTCTCCTATTTGCACTTTTTCCAAGCTGAATATTGAATTGGTATTTCCTGGGTGTTTCTGCCTGCTCCGTTTTTTCCTGCAGTGTCGGACCCATCTGCAGTTGGTCATCTCCCACCAGCAGGTCTGCTCAGCTGCCACTGCTGTCTCCCAGCACTTTCCTTGGGGTCTGCCTTTGCCATCCCTCACCTCTGCAGCCCTCCCCACCCCTGCCAGTGTCCTGCCTTAAATGTTATTTTTGCATATGAACCAGGACTGAATGAATTTCTCTGTACAGATGCAGTGGCCTGGATATTATTCTTCTCAGATGAAATGTTTGTATGGTGGAGTTTCATTAAAAAGAGCTAAACCCAGCAAATGAGATCTGAGCTCCCTTCAGCATGTAGAGGGCCAGGAGCAGCAGCTGTGAGGACAAGAAATAGGTTTTTACCTCAGAGGTAGGCCACTAATTGGAAGGCGAATGTGAACAAACCCCTTAATTTCAGCTAGAGATAAGAGGCATTCTCTTCACCAAGGACTGCCTGGTCTGGTGAAATGGCTGCTCACATTACAGTCCTGGGAAAGGTTGCACGTGGGAGAAACACAGGTATGCTCTGCTTGTGTCCTCCAAACCAGAAAGGCCAGAAGAAGGAGCAGAGCCCCTGTGCAGGAATGCTGGAGAGGGGACAGCAGCTGCAGAGAGCTCCTGGTGCTGATGGATTGATGAGAACCAGCTCCAGGAGCACGGGGAAGAGGCGACCCTGGGGACCCTCTGCTGCTCTGCCCACCAAGGGCTGCCTCAGGGTGCTGCATGGCCTGGGTGTCACACACTGGCTGGCCTGGATCTCAGCCCAGCAAACAGCTCTGATGGGGCTGTCCAGACCTTGCTGTGGGAGAGGACTGAGGCAGCCAGGCAGAGATACTCATGCCTGAGCAACCTGCAGAGTGGCTGAGCCTGCTGGAGAAGGAGGATTTTCCTGAGTGGCCTCTCAGTCTTCTGTCAGGGTACAAAGGCAGCCCCACATTGGCACACTTAGAAAAGGGGCCCCTGGAAAATGCTGCAGATGCAGTAATTGGTGTCAGTGGTGCCTGCTGAGCCTGGCAGGGCCTGTGCCCCAGCTGTGAGGGGCACCAAGCATTCTGCATTGCCCCCAAAGCCCCTTGTCCTTCCTGTGCCACCCTGTCCTGCCAGCAGGCACAGGCACATGGCCCTGCTCTCCGAGCAGCAGTGGCCTGTCCATCTGCCTGTTTGTCTGCCTGGCTGCTTGTCCGTCTGTCTGTCTGTCTGTCTGTCTGTCTGTCTGCCCACAGCAGCTCTGTGCAGGGGCTCCTGCAGCCTCCTTCAGGCATGCCAAGAGCTCAGAATGGCCTCCCTCCCATGCCTTATTTTGTTGTTTGTTTGTTTTCTCGTTTATTAAGACTTGTAGCAGCAGCAAAAATAAAATTTTAAAAAAAATAAATAGAAGTGGTGTGTCTGTGTGAGTGCATTGTGCTGCGGGGTTACAGGCACAACAGTCACATTCCCCACGCCTGAGAGAGATTACAGGGGAGGGCGCAGGAATGTGCATCTGGCAGCACTTTGTATCTTGGCCATTTCACTGCTTTCTCTGCATCTGAGGTTCCCAAAGTTCTGGTCATGGAGGGCCATTTAATCCAGGGAACAGATTTCCTCTGCGGGGAAACAGCATTCAAGAAAAATTGCGGGTGTTTGTAAATAAAAGGTTGCTGCTTGAAAAAGCAGTAAGGAGCGTTATGTGGGGATCTGCCCAACCGCAGCAACAGGAGGAAGCAAATTTCTTTTTAAAGCAGAGGAAAGTGTAGCTATAATGTGCCAAAAGATTGCTTAAGGCCTGGGGCCAGGAACAGAATCTGAGCTAACTGTTGCAGTTTTGTTTTAATTTCATGGATTTTGGGATAGTACTTACAATAAAATCATCAGTAAGGCAGATCATTAAACATAAGATTCTCAGTCACCTTGTCCAATATTCTTCCTAAAAGGAGATTAGTTAAATCTTTTTAAAAGTAGTCAAAGATAAATAAATTAATGCCCTATCCCTGGAAGTGTCCAAGGCCAGGTTGGCCAGGGCTGGGAGCAGTCTGGTCTGGTGGAAGGTGTCCCTGCCCATGGCAGTGAGTTGGAATGGGATGAGCTTTAATGTCCCTTCCAACCCGAAGCATTCTGTGATTCTGTGATAAATACAGACAACAAACTGGGATTATTCATTGGACACTCTCAGAATGTCCTTTTATTAACTTCTCATGAGAAGGAGAATACACTAGCTCTGGAGATCTGACAAGAACTTGACTATGCTTTTACTTGCTTTTCTAACTTATAGATGCATTACTTGTTCCAAAATTTTTCTGTAAATACATGTTTTTGGCAGATGACTGCAGCAAAGTTTGAGGTTGCTATGCCTTAGCTCTGCTGTGCATGCTTGTGTGTGCATGTGGGAGGGAGTCTCTGTATTTTAAGGGAGAATCCCTTCCTTCCTGGAAGGACATTAATTATTAGTTGTTATCGAGTGATTTTATTGTGTCTGGGAAACTGCAGAACCCAGCAGGAGAATGGGGCTTGTTAAAACCCTAGTGATGTATGAGAAATGAAGCACATGAAGGCGTGCCCTGGCACGGATGGGAGAGAGGATGCTGGAATTGCATTGTTTGGAATTGCATCCAACTGCTGGAATTGCAGAGGATGCTGCAGGAAGACAGGAGCACAGGTAGAGAGAGTGCTCAGCCAGGCTGAGCTTCCTGCAGTGCACAGGCTGGAGGCCCCACATTAAAACATTTGGCATTATTCCCAGATGTTCCATTCCTCCAAACCCAGCTGCACTCACAGGCACAAGAATTCCAGAAGGCAGCCATGCTGCCCAGCTCTTTGTTTGCCCTCAAGCCTGCTGTGGGTGACTTTTCTACCCCCCTTTTTCATGCCACTGCCCAGGGAGAGGGGTCAGACAGCAAATTTAAGTCTGTGGGAAGTTTCTTTTTTTAACTGCTTCCAGTCACCCTTCCAGGGCAGAGAACCTGGAGCAAGCAGCATGCCCTCAGCTGCCTCTCAGCCCTCTGACCATCTCCCTGGTGTGCCACACTCTGCAGACACTTGGGGAGGGATTGGTCCCCACAGCAGGTCATTTCAAACTGGAGACAAGCAGCTGGCTTGATCTGCTCTTGTGACTCTCTGTGCTTCTGGGGGTGACTCTGACAGTACAAGGTTTGCTCAACAATGGCCCTGTTGTCCCTGGATGCCCAGAACAACTCAGCCCTTCAGAGTGCTTGGCCCTGGTGCTCTGCCTCCTACCAGATGCTGGTGTCAGAGACGGAGTGGCACATCCCTCCTGGGAAGGGTGAGGCTGGTAAAAAAAACTGCTCCAGCTTTCCCAAATCAGAGTCTCAAGCGTCAGATTTTGGGAAGAAAATAACTTAATAATTGAGTGGTACAGTGCTAGAGACAGCCCTGGGGAAAGGAATCCTTGAGCAAGGGAATCCCTGGGCTTTTACAGCCTTACATCCACATACCCTTTGCAGTGGTTGTTTTGGGTTCAGGGTCTCTTGATGTTCTCTGGCTCCCACAGAGTCCTGTGGTGACCAAACACGCCCTGCTCAGCCCTGCAGGGCCCTGAGCCCTTGGTCAGGTGAAGGGTCAGTGTCCATTCCCAGCTGCTTGCCAGGGGCTCCGGCCATTCCCCCACTCCTGGCACAACCTGCAGGTCCCACCTCAGCTCCCCGTGGAGCACTGGGGCTTCCACAGAAGGGAGTGGGGCTCCTGCCTGCTCCTGGGCTGCCCTGGCACAGGACACATCCAGCCCAGGGTTCTTGCAGGGCTGGCATTTGCCTCATCCCCAGTTTTTCACCTTCCTCTTCCCATTCCTACCCTCCCAAGCCATGGATGATAACTCCAGCTTGGGGAATCCTTGGTGTCCAGGACAGCCAGGTGATGACAGCCTGTGGCTGAGCTCTGGGTCTCCATTCCCATGGAGGGGATGGGGCTGTGACTCAAGTAGTTCATGTCAAACTCTGTCACATTGGAATGGGCTGACTTTACACAGCAACATGCAGAGCTTTTGCACAGAAAGCTCTGAAATTGTGCTCATGGCAGCTCTGGCTCTTTTGAGAAATCAGCTTTGTCCCAGCTGGCCACATCCTGTTATTTTGAGACATTGTGGTAGGAACACAGCATGGCTTCATTTTCTGATGACAGAAAGGTAGCAGAGCAGGGCACTCAGTGTGCTGGCTGTGTCCTGGCAGATGAACCATGCCTGGCCCTCCAGAGCCTCTACCCACTCTGCTAGTTAGCAAATGAGATTCCAAATGTTAACTCTCTGAACAGCAAGAAACATTGGTGCTGAAAGGAAAACAGAGGGATGGGAGAGTGCTAACTTCGGTGTTTCCTTTGGGGAAGGAGGAAAAAGACTAAAGCTAATTCAGAAAAACTCCTTGACTCCTACAGGGAAACTGGCTGCTGGGTTTGCTCCATGTTTCACAGAGGCAGTTGGTCACAGATTGGGGATGGAATAGGTAAGAGGTATCAGTCCAGCTCCTCCTGGCATTCTTTCCCTGGACTTTTAACTTCTGGATGGTTCATATGCTGGATTCCCACAGGGGTATCCACATGTTGATGCCAAGATCTGCCCCTTTTCTCTTCAGTACCTGTTTGTTGAACAGGACAGACTGCAGTCATCAGTCAGGGCATGGACAGACAAATGTCATCACCAGCTGCCTATTAAACTGGTTCCTTGAATCCTCTTACCCTTCACTGGTTTCATCCCTTACCCCATCTTTGTTTCTTCCTCTAACCATCTACCCCAAATCATCCCTTGTCTTGGAAAATACCTCTTTCCCTGCATCCCTCTATCAGTCCATGGTCCAGAGAACCTTTCCTGTGACTCACTGGGATGGTTTTCACCCCAGAGCAAGGACCTGATGGCTCTCACCACAAAGGTGACTGCACAGAGTGCTGTGTTTGTGGGATTAGCTTATCTCAGCTCTCATCGTTGTCGCTCTGTGTTCTCTTCCCATTCCTCTCTGCTCCATTGTGTGTGGAGTTGGGCCCTTCACAGAATCACAGACTCCCTAAGGATGGAAAAGCCCTCTGAGATCATCAAGTGCAGCCATTAACCCAGCACTGCCAAGTCCAGCACTGACCCATGTCCCTGAAGACCACACCTGCACATTTTCTGAGCACTTCCAGGGACTGTGATTCTACAACTTGCCTTGACAACCTCTCCTAATGCCTGACCACCCTTTTGGTGAAGAAATTTTTCCTAATATTGGAGCAGTCTGTCTACACGACCTCTCATTGGCCTTTCTGCTGTAGAAGCTGCATCCAGCAGCACCAACTCCTTGTGGCTGCCCAATGTGGCCACCCACAGCTTTTTTCCTGCCCAGTGTCAGTGTGGCCATCACCTGCCCATGCATGGCTCAGCTGGACACAGGAGAGGGGCTGCTCAAAGGGATTTGGACAGATTTGTCCATTAAGTGACTTGAAGGGAAAAACCAAGGTGTGTTTTTCTCGGGGTGATTCCTGAGCTGCCTGTGTGTGCATTATGGTCACTGGGTTCTGGATGGGCTTTCTGAGAGCAGACTGATCTCAGACTCTCATCTGGCTGTCCTTGGCACCTGCTGAGAGGGTGGTACTTCATTTCCCCCTTCTTGGTTGCTCTTTCAGTGCTAGATCTCTGCACCCTTGTCACGAAGTGCTGAATGCTGTCACCTCCTGAGAGCACACAGAGGAAGGAGCACAGGAAAGGGAGCAGAGATCAGGCAGAGCAAGGGGCAAGAAGGCCAACAGCTGGGCTGTCCTTTGCAGACTGCTCTCACCCTCCTGCTCACTTGCCACTCCCCAAATCCCTGCTGACAAAGGCTTTTTATTGTCTTTTTGCTAATCACTGTCTCCAAATCAGGGTCCCACTCCCAATGCTCTTTCTCCACACTTAATCTCAACCCTGCCATCTTTCTTTGTGCTTCCTACTTCTTAACACCTGCCTAGCTTCCCTCATCCAAAACCCACTGATTGCTATTGCCAGGCACTCCCTGAGCTGTTGCTTTTCCAGGGAGTGAGCATCGTCTGTGGCAGGATCTGGACCAGCCCTGGTGCCAGGAGTCCCACGTCACCCACCACAGGGCCAGGCTCAGCTGCAGCTCAGTGCTGTGGCTTCTCCCAGTCTGGCACATGGCTCTGTGCACCAGGCACATCTTGGGAAGGAAGGGAGAGGGCTGAGCTCCACTGGAGTTACTCAGATTCTTCACTTCTGGTTTGGCAGCCCCTATTTTGAAGGGGTCAGAATGGGATTCATGGGTCAGAGCATTTCTCTTCCCACACATTTTGGTCTCTCACACAGCACTGAGGCAGAAAACATCACCCAGTCTGTCTCTCTGGGTCACATATCCTTCAAAAACAGCTTGTTTTTCCCTCATTTATGGTACTTTTAAGAAGGAGAAAAATATACTAGTCCCAGAAGGCTCATTCTCTGTTAACACAGTGCTTTTCATGTATATTACATTAAAGCAAAGTCCTGGGCACATGCCTGTGGCACAGCCAGGGACCTGGGTGGGTGAGAAGGGAGGCTTTTGGCAGCTGTGGATCTGGCTGGGGACCAGGCAGAGCTGGGTGGGAAGCATGCACACTGTGTTCCAGAGCCACAGGAGACAGAGAGGAGTGCAGAGATATGGGAGAGCTGGCCACCCATTCCTCCTGGCCACCCATTCCTCCTGGCCACAGCCACCATCAGCTGGTGGGAAGGTGGCAAGATGGATCCAGGGAAACAGCAGCTGCATGGAGATGCAGGAGTTATTTAGGAAGAGGAAGAAGTGAAGCAGAGTGCCGTGGCACAGAGGAAACTTAATAGCACAGGCAGGTTTTTAAAACTGGGAAAACTGAGAGCTGCCCAGCTAAACTGGGATGTGGGCATGTGCTGGGCATAGTTCAGCCCACAGCTTCAACCTCAGCACTCTGAGATGCTCTTGCTCTGCACAGGAAGGGGACTGTCCTCTGTGGGGACAAGGGCTGGTGGCACAGGAGGCTGGAGCCAGGGCAGAGCAGAGGAATGGCACAGCAGGGCTGCAGGGCAGTGGCACGGGCAGGGCCACCCAGGGAGGGTGACTTGTCCCCGGCAGAATGTGCCATCCTATTCAGCCCAAGGGGAGCTGTGCTGGTTGCCCTGACAACCAGGACAGATCATATGACCCGTTCCACTTTCTATATATAAATCTGTTTCACACAGTGTATGTGACTCCATGGAAACCAAATGTTGAGCAAGAAAGATTGCATAAAAATGAACAAAATACAGAATGACTCAAAGTACAAGGCAGAGAGAGGCTGTGGGTAGGGCTGAGGGGTTTGTGGGTGCCCCAGGCCTTCTCCTGAGCCAGGGCACAGCTGGGCACAGGCTTCAGCTGAAGCCAATCACACACCCCACTTCTTTAACTGCACCTTACAGCACCTTCCTGTAGCTAAAGGGGCTCCAGGGCAGCTAGAGAGGGACTTTGCACAAGGGCCTGGAGTGACAGAGAGCAGGTGTGGATAAGCTTTTAGAGAAATTCTTCACTCTTAGGGTGGGGATGCCCTGGCACTGGGTGCCCTGAGAAGCTGTGGCTGCCCCTGGATCCCTGGAAGTGTTCAAGGCCAGGCTGGATGGGGCTTGGAGCAGCCTGGGACAGTGGAAGGTGGCCCTGCCAATGGCAGGGGGTGGCATGAGATGAGCTTTGAGGTCTTTTCCAGCCCAAACCATTCTGTGGTTCTGCCTTTTCTGCACCACACCCTAGGACTGACACACACCTCTTTCAAGCTCAGTGGTCGCACAAACTGTGGTTAGACAGAAAGATAAGCTCAGTGTTGTCAGTGCAGAACAAGCTCTTCCCCACAGGACACAGGCTGTTCTGGGGCAGATTCCTGCTGTGTCCTTGCATTGCTCCTTGCAGGGAGTTTCCCCTCCATAGTTTGCCACCAGAGATCCTCCAGCACTGCAGGGCAGCTGCTTGTGTGGGCACTGTGGCCTTTCCTTGTGCTGCTGGGGCTGCAAGTGTGACTGCACAGGTGGCAGCAGCAGGTGAGTGTGCTGATGCTGCCCTCCAGCCCTTTCTCACAGCCAGGGGTTGCTCTTAATTTTCTCCAGGGCTGCATGTTCTGCTGAAATAGTATCATAAAATCACAGAAGAATTTAAATTGAAAGGGACTTTCGAAGGTTTCTGGTCCAACCCCTTGTTCAGAGTTAGATCAGGTTGCTCAAGGCCTGATCCTATGGGTTTGGGATTATTTTGCTTTCCTTTCCCTGGGGTTTTGTGTTGGGAATTGTCCCTGGTCTGAGCTCTGATGGAGCACTGTGCAAGCCCACACATCTTCAGGGAGCTCAGGCTTGTCAACACACAGATGTTTCCTCCCCAGGATTCCTCTTTGAAGGAGAATGGGGATTTCCTGCAGTTTGAAAATGGGAAGTCATTTTCCTCTATTGAGCAAGGCAGAACTTGCCTCAGAGTCAAGTCTTCATGGATTGAACTGATGTGTGTTACTCCCTGTTGCCTCACTTTGCTGCATAAAACCCTCTTTGGCTTTTATTCCACCACTGGGACAGAATCACAATGCCAAGGGCTTTTCCAAAGGAACAGAATGATGCAAACTTGATCAAGAAGACTAAGAAAGAAAAGAAAACAGTCAGAAAGAAGAGGTGGAGTGTGAGAGGCACCCACCTGCCTCTCCCTTCTGGCTGTGCTGCCCTGTGCTGAGCTGGTCCAGCCAGACAGAAAATATCAGACCCTGGCTGCTGCTCTTCTTCACATGTAGCATCCAGGATGTCTGACCCAGTTGTCCTTCTCTTCAGAAATTCTTCTGGACCCTCAGTGTATAGCAGCACACAGATGGAACAGTATTTCCTGGTCAGGGCTGTGGGGTGGCTCTCTGACCCACACAGGTTGTCCTCTTCTCCACATCCCTGGCCCAGTGCCCATGGATGCAGGGGAACAAGCACAGAGAATGGTGAGGGTTGTGTGCTCTGACCTAAACAGCAGATCCCTCTGCCTCTTGTCAGTGCTGGTGTTCTGGATTAGGTGAGTTAACCCCATAGGTCTGTTCTTATTCCACATGCTTGCCTTTCCCATTTCTCTATCTCGTGGTTTGGTGCTGAAGAGCTCCAGTGCCCTTTGTCCATTTGCTGCTCATTTTTGTTTCCTCTCTGCTGTGCATTTATCAGGAGAATTCCATCCCAGTGTTTCTGCAGGCAGCAGACAAAAACCATCACTGTCATGTAAAACAAGACCTGTTGGGTGGCTGGCTCTTTGTGTGTTCCCCTTCTACATGGAATTCTGACCCTAGGAAATCCCGAGGGAGAGAAGTGCTTGTGCTGCTGGATTTTAATGTTTTTTGAGACACTTTGATCCCGTTTCCAGGCATCAAATACAGATGGAGGAGGATTTCCCTGGGGTCACACGTTCACTCCCCACATTGTTCAGGTTTCCTGTTTCCTCGATCATGTGTTGCAGACATCCTTTCTGTGTCCAGATCTGCCTGTCCACCACCACGGTGACAGCAGCTGGTGACACTTCCAGTGGTGACAGTGAGGGGAGTGGCCTGAACATTTCTGAGCTCCGAGGCGCTGTGGGAGTTGGGAGGTTAGGAAAGCAGAAGGGACTGCAAACCCACCCAGCCTGAGCTGGGGCAGGGGAGTCAGGGTCCTGCCTTTTTCTCTTTGTTGGAATAGAGCAGAACTTCTAGAAAGAGGCACTTAATCTTGATGGAGGAGCCGCAAGAAGTGCACAGCTCCCTGGTAAGCCTTGATACTTACCCTTATGATTGGCAGATTCATTTCAAGCTGAGCTTTCCTTCAACTTCCAGTCCCTGCCTGCTGCTCTCTCTTTGCTGGTTTGCAATGCTCTCTGCTGATAGGGAACCTCCTCTCCTTGCAGACCTCCTCCGTTATGATTTACTGTTCTCAGAAACTATCCTAGCAATAATTCTCCTAAAATAGGAACAAGAAATCAAAGTAATAGTCCAGTCTTGGTGTTCTAAGGAAAGGGTGCACCTGCACGTGGGTACCTTGAAGCACTTTCTTTGTTCCATGTGGCTTGGAACAGGGGTGGGAGCTGGGCTTGGGAGAGCTCTGAAACCTGTCTGTGGGTGCTGTGCCAGATGTGGAGCTGTGCTAGATGTGGAGCTGGCCTCTTGGAACACTGTCTGCTCCCTGTGCAGTCCCATGGCCCTGTCCTTGCTGTGTTCCAGCAGCAGGATTGCCTGTCATCACATGCCACAGTAACCTAAACTCCTCCCACACACAGGTGTGCAAACATGGTCCTGGTTTAACTGTGCTGATGCAAGAAGGGACTGCAGATGGCCTGGCTGGGACAGGGTTGTGTCTGCCAAGGAAAATAGAGCAAGAAAATCTCTCCTTTTCCTCAGCTCTCCTGTTTTGGCAGAAAAGGGACAATGAGCTACCCATGATGGCCTCTCTGGCACTCTCATTTCTGAAAGGATGGCTTGCCGAGTGTGCCTAAACTATGAGGTGCTTAATCTGTGGTGCATTGTAATGGCCAGGCTCATCTTCATCCATCCCAGGCCTCATCATCCCACACTTTGTATGCCAGAGCATCCTGGGCTCCTACATGATGAGTATAGGGCTTATAGTGACATGGCAAGGGGGAATGGCTTCAAACTGAGAGAGAGTAGGTTGAGATTAAGACATTAAGAAGAAATTCTTTCCTGTGAGAAATTCTTTCCTGCTCTGCCCAGGGTGCCCAGAGCAGCTGTGGCTGCCCCTGGATCCCTGGAAGTGTCCAAGGCCAGGCTGGACAGGGCATGGAGCACCCTGGGATAGTGGAAGGTGTCCCTGCCCAAGGAGGGGGGATGAATGAGATGATCTTTAATGTCCCTTCCAACCCAAACCAGTTGGTGATTCTGTGAAGGCAGGGTGCTGAGGAAACCTGTATGAAGTCAAGTTTTGGTTTTCTGTTCCTCCCTTATCCCTTTTCAGTTCCTCTTTCCTCCTAAAGCTGCTGTAGGAGTTGGAGTCCAAGTGTTTTGGGGAGGGGATTGCACTGGGAGCAGTTAGGGGTTCTAACCCAGAAGAGGTCCCAGCATTCAGTGGATCTTCCTTTGCAGTCTCCATGGGGGGAAAAATCCTGCCTAATAGTGAGCTGAGTCAGATTCCTGTCTAAAACAAAGGGAAGAGATCCACACATCCTCCATGCTGTCTTGGTTTCAGCTGAGATCCTGTTAGTTTTCTTCCTAGTAGCTGGCACACTGCTGGGTTTGGATTCAGTTTGAGGATAATGTTGATAACACCCTGATGTTTCAGCTGGTGCTCAGCAGTGCTCACTCCAAAGGGAGGGCTCATCAGTGTCCTGTGCTGTCCAGCAAGGAGCTGCAGCAGGAGCCAGGAGGGAGCACGGCCAGGACAGCTGACCCACGCTGTCCAAAAGGATATTCCACACCACAGAACATCATGCCCAGTGTAAAAACGGGGGGAGTTGGCCAGGAGGGGCTGAATTCTGCTCAGGGAAGGGCTGAGTATGGATGTGCAATTGTACTGTGCATCACTTGTCTTTCTTGGGTTTTATTTCTCTCTTTTTTTGCTTCCTCCTGTTTTCTTTGTTATTATCATCATTATCATTATTATTATCATTATCTTTTACTTTATTTCAGTGATTAAACTGTTCTTCTCTGATGAATTTTACTTTTTATTCCGATTCTCCTCCCTGTCCCAGGAGTGGGAGGCAGGGAGTGGGTGGCTGTGTGGTGCTGAGTTGCTGGCTGGAGTTAAACCATAATACATGCATATAAAAGCAAACTGTTTCCCCATTGTTTCCAAGAGTTTCAGCATTTGGCAGTGCTGAGATTTCCTCTTGACTGTCATTGATAGAGACCGCTGTGCTCACAGCACCCTTGATTGGCAAAATCACAAGCAAAGGTAGAAATATTAGTAACCAAAAAATAGAATTAGCAACAGCGAAACATAATGGTTTTGAAGTGATGCACATTTTGGCAGGGACTACGGCTGAAACACTGGGTTAGCTTTGCTTCTTATTCTGTTTCCATCCAACATTTGCTGGTGTTTACTGTAGACCATCCACATCTGTCTCTTGACATTTGTTTAATAATGCAGCCGTGGCACTCACCTGTGAGAGACCTCTGCTTTTCCTGCAGTCCAGCAGAGAGACGTGAAGCAACACTGAAAATGTGACTGAAAGGATGTTGGGATGATTCAGAGCTTCCCTTAAGCAAACTGGTGATGTCTGTCCTTGCAGGGCACTGCTGCTGACTGTGAAAAGTGGGGGAATCCTGTGGGCCCCTAAAGTGATCTGAGCCTAATGGTGACCTGCTTGGCACATGGAACCTGTGTCCAGAATCTGTGTCCAGAATCTGTGCCCACATATTCACTTATGTGGGATCATAATAAAATAGGGGTAGTGGGAAGGGGGGGACTTCAGTTCCAGCAGGGAAAGAAGGTGTTAGGTACAGACACGGTGAGCCTGCAGCAAAAATGTGTGAAATCTGGATCTTCTGAAACAGAACCCAGGGCTGGATTACTCCAGACTCCTCTTGGTGAGGTTTTCATGCACAGCAGAGATAGCCTGGTGTATCTTTGTTATTTTCAAGGCCAGATACCCACCAAGGGACTATGAGGGAACCAACCTGCTGCTGTGTACTTGTGGAGCTGGTGCACTCCCACACTGCAGAGTTTACTTTCCTTCAGTGTGCTTTTGCAAACAATAACAGGGGACCATCAATCCCACAGTGGAGGAGCTGTCCCAGGATTTTTTATCCAATGGAGCTTACTGGGAGAGAGTCTGGCTTTGTTTTGGTCAGTGCTTTGACTCACTGCTATATCCATAGGAAGGAGAAGGAGGCCCAGATACCTGCCTCTCTTTCTCAGACACTTGATCATTTTATGCTTTGCGTTTTACTGCTCAACCAGAGTCACTTTCTTGGACAGCTCCACGTTCTCTTGGGACATTAAATACAGAGGGATTCATTTCTGTCCCAAAGGGTGATTTCTTCAAGGCAACGTTGCTTTATGTTCTGGATGAAGCTAGCACAGATGAAGGGAGAAATGTACTGAAATTCTTTGGGTATATTGGAATCTCTAGAATGCTAAACCACATCATTTCTTTCCAGCTGCGTGTCTGGTTAGACTTTATCTAGATATTGACTTAATAGGTTGTTTTTTGTTTTGTTTTGTTTTTTTTTCTTTCTCAGCAGAAGCCCCGAAAGGCAACTCCTCAGCCAGGAGAAGACACCTTGAATGGCCACCTTCCCCCTGGCTGGCAGAGCTACATGTCTCCCCAGGGCCGCAGGTACTATGTGAACACCTTCACAAATGGTAAGTGGGGGTGGCTTTCCAGTAAATGTTTCACCATGCCAGCACAGATCTGTTTCAGGAAATCATCTTGCCAGTTGATTTTGATAATGAAAGCAGCTGCAGAGCCAAAGTAATTAATATGATCCTGACACCATATGAAAGAAAATAAAGGAAGATTATGGTCCTCTGTCATTTTAATTCTGACCATCAGAAGACATCTGAAGCATGACAAAAGACAGAGAATGTAAAGTAGAAATGCCTCTGTCATAAATATTTTAGCATCTGAAACACTGTTAAAGATACAATTTTTATCATATTCCCTATTTCCCTTACCTGGAGATATTTATGTCTGTATATACACATACATTTAAGTAGTTTGATAGAACATCAGATATCATTAAAGCACCACTGGGGAAAACAGAAACAGTGAACTGGTCAGACTCAGCTTGCCCATGGAGACCAGGAAAGACAAACACATGTAATGGGACAGCACAGACCAAGCTTTCAGTCTGCATTTGTGTGTTCATGTTGAGAAGCAGACTTAACTCATGATCTTATCACCTGCTCAAGACCTGTCAAGCTTGTACCACCTCCTGCTTACCTGAGACCCTGCTCTTCTCATCATGAGCTCACAGCAGCATTGCAAAACAGGGTCTTGTGACCAGCAAATCCACATTTCTGCAGCAAAAAGAATTCCAGAGTGATGTGAAGGAGAGGGCAGCAGGAGCTAACCTTGTTCACAGGGAAGTTGCAGCCATCAGGAGTGACCTCTGACATTCCTTTATCTCACAAAGGAGAGCCATGGCCACCTCATGGTCTGTTCAGGGGCTGAGAGGTTTTATTTCAGAAGCTTTTGGCCCAGAATTTTGCCAAGTCATTATTTACTGGAGTTCGATGCCCTCATATCTTAGAGGACACTCCCTCCAGGAGTTACATTTCTCTCTGTTTTCAAGCCCAGTTTGCTCTGGCTGATGGGCAGCATCCCCTGCACAGCTGGGCAGATCAGCAGGAGTTAGAACCCCATCCCCACTGCAGTTCAAATGTAGGGGAGGGGTGATTGCACTCAGTTCTGAGCCATCCTTTTGATGGACTCATAATCACTGGGTTGAGGCCAGGTAAAACCAGTAAGAGGCAGAGCCAGTTTCTTTTGTGATGTGAGCTCTTGTCACAGGGACCCTGCCTCAGAAAGGTCCTTGGGACTAAATTTCCTCATAATGTCAGGCAGTTTTGTACTTCCCTCACAAAAGTTACAAGTAATATAACAAGGGCCAATTGCCATATCCTGCTTGGGAGCTCAGGCCAGAAATCAGGAGATTTCTGATTCCTCTAGGAATGGAGGATAACTATGGCACAGGCTGACCAGGGAGGCAGGGGAATCTCCATCCTTGGAAGATCTCAGGAACGGGCTGGACAGAGCTGTGGCTGATCTGTTGTTAGCTGTGCTCTTGCTCAGGGTAGCTGTGCTGAAGGCTTCCAGAGGTCACTTCCCACCAGTCTTTCTCAGGAGAATGCCCAAACCACCTATGGTTGTGCTCTCAACTATCTCAGTGTTGTGTGGTTCTCAGAATAACAGCATGTAAGAGAGGGTAGAAGTGGGGTTTCTGTGTTCTGAGCCTTGCTTTAGGTTTCACTTATTCAAGTTCTGTTTAGATGAGAATCTCTTCACCAGACTAATCAAACCCTGTTGGCTTTGAAGTTAGGCTTGCTCTTTTTCCCATGCTGGACCCAAGAGCCCTTCATTTCTGAGCCTCCCATTGTTCCATGAGGGCTGTAGCATGTTGTGGGACTGCAGGAATCTCCTGCAGCATGAGCAGGGGCACTCTGACCACCCTCCAGCTTAGCTGATGTTCCTGGCAAGCTCAGCTTACCTAAACTGCTTAGTTAGAATATGCTGCTGCCACAGTCTTCTAGCTGCATAGAGTCTGCAGCTGGGTGATACTGTTTGAGAGTGTTTTTGCTCTGGTTGGGCTGTACTTCATGATCAGACTCAGATCTCAAATGCCTGTGCTTCCTGCAAGTGGATTAGATGCCACAAAAGTGTCACCTGTGGTGTCATCTAAGCTTCAGACAATGCAGAATGCAACCTCCAGACCTTTTGGCTGAAGTGTGTGGTGAAGCCTTTCCCAGTTCTGGCATGAGCAACTGTCTGGACACTGTTTTGATTTAATCTGGCTAATTAGCTTTGACCTCTGATCCCACAAAACCTGTATTTCAGGACTATCCGTAGGCTCATGTTGGTCAAATTTCATGTTGCTACACTTTCTTCCTTGACTGTGCTGCAGAGCTGGACCTGCTGAGCCATGCTGTCACCATAAAGTCACATTTGGCATGTGAGACTTGCTCCTGACACTTAAAATGTATTTTCTGGCTTTGAGCCATAGGATAAGTCAAAGACAATATGCTATAAGCCTTAAGCCTGCAGTCCCCACCTCTCCTGTGGCAGAGCTGCATTGGCATGGGTGATGTTTATTGCCAGTCTCACAGACTGGACAGCTCACTGCTGACTTGTCTGAACTGCTTATTTGTGCTGTCACTGCTGCAGCTGCTGCTGGGAGTACCAAGATAAACACTGGCAATGTTTGTCACGAGGACACGGTGCTGGCACACGTCTCTGTCACAGGGCATCGTTGGCCTCTGTCCTTCCTGGCCTCCTCAGCACCATTGTTTCAGCAGCAGGAGCCAGGTCTCTTCTCCATCAGGGTGTAGATGTACTCCAGGGCTGCTCTCAGTTCACCTTTTACCAGGTGATGAAAGTACACTGAGGCATTTGAGAGAGGTGTCACTGTTTAATGCACACACATGGCAACTCAGAGGTGAGTGGAAGGCAGCTGGCTGGCCTTCAGTGCCTTCACAGATCTCTCCAACCTTCAAAGAGCTATGTAATTAAAGGACTGCTAATCATTATTACCCACCAACAGCAGCTGATGCAAAATTCTTGGTGTGTAATATCACAGCCACTTCTCAGGTCTCCCAGGGACCAGGAATCTCTTTATGGAGAGGGTTGAGAGGAAAGGAAAGGAAAAAGGAAAGGAAAAAGGAAAGGAAAAGGAAAGGAAAAAGGAAAGGAAAGGAAAGGAAAGGAAAGGAAAGGAAAGGAAAGGAAAGGAAAGGAAAGGAAAG
>VZUI01040626.1:0-41576 GCA_013401135.1 Cettia cetti
GGAAGGAAGGAAGGAAGGAAGGAAGGAAGGAAGGAAGGAAGGAAGGAAGGAAGGAAGGAAGGAAGGAAGGAAGGAAGGGTCCTCAGAGACGACGTACAGTGTTCCTGTGGTCTCTTAGATGATTTCATTAAAGAAAACGCAACATGAAATAAAGTTCTTGTTGTGTGATCCTGTAAAACATGGATGTGTGTCTCATATGTTACCAGGTGAACTTCCTTGCTGCTTTACTTATACCTTAGAGCTTAAAGAACATATTCCGTATGTTGCATACAAAAACTGATTCCACCAAAATGAGAATCCAGCTCAAAAAACATGTCATATTTTACATCTTTTCAAGAAAAATGCTGTAGTCTAAGTTGCAAACAAATCTCTCAGAGGGATTAGGCAGACACCATTTTAATTTACCCATTCCAGAATTCAGTGCCAAGAACGCTACAAAGATGAAAATAAAGAAGCCGCTGACTGTGCATTTTTGTTGTTGGAGCTGCTGCAGCAGCAGTCTCAGAGAAAGGAGAGAACTGCTGTGCTACCTCGATCCCACACATACTGAAAGCCCGTAAGAAGCTGGATTCTCACATCCTTTTGCCAAATAACTGGAAAACAGCTGAAACCCACCAAGTGTGGTTTTGTATAAAGAAATTAAGGAAAAGAAAGAGACAGATAACAGATAACAGAGAAAAATAACAGATGTTTGGAATAGTGACTGTAATGCAGATTAGAGTGGGGATCCGAAGAATGGAGTGAGCTATTTTTGGAGTGCCTTGCAAGAAGCAGTGCTGTAGCTGTTGGTAAAACACTACAAGTTCTATGTTTGTAAATGCTTCCATCTTCTTTGTAGGCACAGGTTGGGGTGGGTTTTTTTTTTGCTAATACAGTATTAAAGTTCAAAAGGCAAAATGCATCTGGAATCTGCTTTTAGCCAGTTCAGCTGAGAGGAGCAGACAAAGATGTCCTTGTTACCTCCTGAAAGTTGTTAAAAGACTTTGACTCTCACCTGCCATCAGCTATGATGCAATTCAGAACAATGCAGTTTTTTGTCATTCTTAGGTCCTCTACAAAATAGGTTCAGTCTGCTTCTGTTTTTCTTGGATGATACATCACACTGACATCATATTAATTTTGCAGTTGCATTATTGATGTAAATTGACAGTATAGAACTAGAAGCATGGTCATTAGAGTGTCCAAGCGCAGGATAAAATTTATTTTGGGTGATAGCAAGCAATTTGGAAACCACTAAGACAGCTGGCTTGTTATCTTTCTTTGGACTAGCCTTACTATATTTAATGAATGGTTAGCCTGTTGTTAAGGTGACACAAAATTGGTTGTGCTGTGTATTCAATGCACCACAGTTACATTTTTCCACATGGGGAAACATACAATTACAACTAAAATGACCATGATTAGCAACTTAAATCAGAAAGCACAACTTGCATGCAAATACATTTTCTCACGTCTGTCTGGTTTTGAAGGCTGCATTTAACATGATATTTGAACATAACTATATCTTTAAGTGAGGAGGTAATCCCCTTAATGGTGACCATCAATATTTTTCTAGTTGCTGACCTGATTGGAAAATTCTCTGGAGACCAGAATTTCCAACTAATCCCACCAAAGTCAGGAATCTTGTTGTCTCTAAGCCATTTTTCTCTTAAACTAATCAGCTGAACTTTTGCCAAGGAAACCATAAGGTTTATAGCTACAATTCCATGATCCTATAAATCTTTTTAGTAATTAGGGAGGAATTAAATAACTATGGTGTATCAATATTTGCCTGTGTTATCTGTAATTTTCTTTCTACCATATAAGTTTACAGTATTCTTCTCTTTAAAAAATGTTCGCTCCCAGTCACTACTGCATGTTCAGCTCCTACACTTCACATGAATTGTATATGATACATATATGATCACATATTTACGTACACACATGCATTTATAAAATGTTCTAAACTAAAAAATGTTCTAAGCTAAAGCAAAAAACAAAGAAAAAATCCCTCAAAAACTTAAAAAATGCTGAGAGATGAAAATGACTTAAATAAAATGAAACTTGCAAAAGTGCAAGCAGCTGCCATGGCTGTTCTGCAATAATTCATATATTTTATTGTTCTGTTTTGTTTTTTAGATAATTAGTTGGTGGCAAAGGAATAATCATGTTGCATGAAACATTGTGAATTTAATTTCACAATGAAAGCTATATACTGTATCTACTGAGAGTTAAAAGGACAAACAAAATCTGTTAAAGGGACAGGCTCAAAAAGAATTTCATGCCTACAATATATTGTGGTTGGTTTTGGGTTTTTTTGTCTATCACAAAATTGGTCTAAATATTTGTGGTTTCAAAAACAACAATGTAAACCTTTAGTTTATTTAAATATTAATTTTAAAGCTCTAGCTAACATGTTTTTGAAGAGTGAAACGATTGGAGAATGAACTATCTTTTTGAAGGAGATGTCTTTCAGTAGAACACAAGATCAAGTATTAAATACTCTTATTGCTTTTATTGGGACTATTCCCCGAAGTATGAAAGTTAAGTTCTTGTGCAAAATTCCAGGTTCAGACCCTTCACTGCTCTGAGGGAGTGAATAGCACCCTGCTGACGAAAAGGACTCAAAAAGAAAGAAATCTCTGTTGTTCACAGGCAATAACGCAAAGACAAACAAAAAAGCACATTCGCACAAGAGAACCACACGAGTCCTAGACAATAACAGGTCAGCTGAATTTTCATATTCCTTTTTTTCCCCCCCATTTAATTTTAACAGCAGTGATTTTAACAGCAACTACAGGCTTTCTATCTTGATGTTACCAGCATTTTAAATGACACCTATCAGCAGGCAGTTCATGGGGAGTTCCACAAAGAAAGTAGTTTCAAAGTTGTGCTGAATCGTCTGAAACACTTTTGTTTTGCTAAACGGGGATGCCACGAGGATCTCTCACCCGGGGAGGTGGCTCGGGCAGGCGGTTGTCAGTGTTACTTTGTTATTTTTTGTGGGCTGCTCTCTTGTTCGAGTTGAGATGTCTGGTCTCTGTCGTTTTAAGGAAGGGCAGGGGTGCTTGTCTGACCATCGAGCTGCAGCGGGGTGGAAGCCTCTTCTGCCTGAGACACGCGAGTGCTGTTAACCTTCCAAGCATCACCGCAGCCTTCAAGAGGTAGGTAATTCCTGTATGTTTGCTGTGGGCGCCAGAGGAGAGCCACTGCTCAGCCACCCCTCTGCAGAATTTGGGTGGTTTCCCTAGGCTTTTCTCATCTTTTCAGATGAACACCAGCTTAGAAATTGGTCAGTCCTTTCCTCATCCAAGGGGTTCAGTGTTTATTACACTATTGAATTGAAAACAATGCTACAAAGATGCTCTCAGTTTATCATGCCTCATATCACACTCATAATCCCACTTTGGTATAATTAAGTTTTACACCTAAATGTGCTGAAGGGCGTTATCTTTCTTTTCTCACCTTTTGAAGGTTCAAAAATCATCGTGATCTGTCCCCAAGAAGAGAAATATTCTTCTCTTCACATATCTTTTGGTAAAATTGTTTGACATACCCAATGTAAATACAAGATGTTTTTCCACCAGCCAGTAGGTAGTGCAGTGAAATGATCCAGCAGCTCAATAGCTTTTAAAGAATAAATCACCAGATTGTAATCTTTTATATTCAGACTTACTGGCATAACCCTGCTAGTTCAATTTCAGGAGGAAATGTTTGTGGGAGTGGACAGGAAAACAAAACAAAACAAATCCAAAACAAAAAAAAAAAACCAAAACAAAAAAAAAAAACACATTTCTGGTGAGTTACGGAATCATGGAATTGTTTGGTTTGAAAAGGATATTTAAGGGTCATCTAGTTCACTCCCCTGATATACTGGCAGGGGCATTTTCCATCAGACCAGGTTGCTCAAAGTCCCATCTAACCTGGCCTTGACTGTTTCCAGGGACTGGGCATCCACAGCTTTGTTGGACAACAGCTGCAGTGCGTCACCACCCTCACAGTCAATGATTTCTCTCTAATTTCTTATCTGAAACTACTCTCTTTCAGATTTAAACCATTAGCAGTCCTGACACAAGAAGCTCTGGTGAAAACTCTATCTTTCAAGCTCTTTTAGGTACTGGGAGGCCCCCTTGAGGTCTGTCTGTAGCCTTGCCTTCTCCGGGCTGGACAATTCCAACCCTTTCAGCCTGTCTTCACAGTAAAGGAATTACAGCCTTCTGATTATTTTTGTGGCCTCCTCTGGAGGAGGAAAACCTCTGGGTTCTTCCAAAGCACTAAAGTACAAATAGGTTAGACATCAAAGCATGTGGGAAAATCTCACCAAAACCTGGTTGTTTTAGATACCTACCATTTCCCATACCATCCCTGAATCGCCAGAAACACGGGACTTGGCGGATCTCTGCTGAAATCTACAGAAGTGAGCTGCCTAATCCATATCCAGAGCAAGGTTGCTCTTCCTCTTACAGATTAGTATTTGAACTATAGATCCTCTTAGAGTAATTCTGTATATAACAATGTATATGTACTTGCCTTACATCCCTTCTTTGAGTGTAATACAGCTTGTCCTACTAAAACAAATAATTGATACATCTAACTGGTTTCAGCAGGAAAGAAAGGAGTAGGTGGTCTCATTAAGAACCGTTGTTTCACAAGAAAAACATTTCTTATAGTCTTTATCCAGTGATATAAGTGACCTTTGCCATGGAATTAATGAATGTATAAATCTTTCATAATATATTTTAATGTCCTGTTGGTAGAAAACTTTCTTGTAAAGCAAAACAAAACAAAAAGATTTTCAAACAAAAAATTAATTATTAAAAGCATTTGATTCTTCTATTTCTATGAGCAAGTATTTGAATCGGTTTTTATTTTATTTTATCATTTATATCTTATGCAATAATTGAAGATCACGTTTTCTTTCTTTTTTTCTTTTTAACTATCCAAACAGGAGTCTATCTCCTTGACCCACATAAAATTATATTTCCAAATGGCTTTTCACTGGATTCTGCTGAACACCTCTCCAAAATCAATTCAGAAGCTTCCACAGTTTTGAAACTGTTCTGTGTGGAAAAGTTGAATGAATTGCATGTGCTCAAGCATTTTATTTCCTTCATTTTTCAGTGCGCATAATAAATCTGAATCAGAAACAAAGTACCCCTGTTAAGATTCCTGAGATACTCTGGTCTTTGTGTCTGTACCCAGAACTAAACTGACAGTCTTAGGAGAGCAGTGATGCCTTGTGTTGTTTCTACTGCAACATTCATGCCATTCTCATCTGAGACATGATTTTATTTTTCTCCATCTGACTTAATCCAAGTCTCTATCTTCTGGGTGAGTTGATTATTTTTCTTTTTTGTTGTTTGGTTGTTGTGGGGGGTTTTGGCTTTTTTTGTTTGTTTGGTGGTGGGGTTTTTTTGTTATTGTTGTTTTTGCTTTGTTTTGTTTTTTGTTTTGCTTTTTCAGTTATCCTGTGCCACACTGCCAAAAGAGAGCCAGACTTTCTGAGTCAGAGACAGAGTGTGTCTAAGCAATGTCAAATCTAAGATACTTGAGTACAAAGTCCTGAAATCTTATTATTGCAAAAAGATCATATTTATCTAAATATTAGTGGACTGCTGTTTGTTTGCTGACGATGTGCTGTACTTAATTCACTATGCAGATCATGAGAAGAGAATTAATGCCTCAAACTGGCACCAAAATCCCTTAACACATGTCAACACTAAGAAAGCTTCAGTTCTTCGGTACACAGGACAAGCCAAAAAATAAAGGCTGAATATAATTTGCAGACTGCAGGATCTTTTCTCATTGTCCATGATGAGTAGTTAAGCAACACATTGACAGAACAGCTTATTTGAAAAAAGATGAGGAGCACAAGAAAGAGAAGATGAAAAAATCCTCACCTTTTATAAAATAAATTCACACGAGTAATCCAGGCACTTAAAGCCACTGAGGTGATATGAAAACTGAACTCAGCACTTGTTGATTCAACCAGGCTGGGCTGAAGGAAGTGGCAAACCTTATCTGCCCTAAGTTAGTCAGAAGTGAAACACATCTGCCCTGTCTCACAATGCTGCCTGTTCAAGTCCCTTTGTACCAAGACAGGTAAAAAATCTCACCTGTCCTAATTCCCAGGATAAACATGAACTTTTCAGATGGGAAATTGTCAAGATAGGAGATGCCTTCTCATGCCTTTGAAGGTTTGTCACTAAGGAGAAGACAATTTACACAGTATAAAATCATAGACCAACTGCTATTCTTTAGTAATATGAGCCTATAATTAAACTACTTACCTGTCAGTGGCTAATTTACATTTCAGAAATTACATAATTTATTAATTAATTATAAATTCATTGATTAGTTTATTTATTTAGATAAAATATTGGTTTTCTTTCTCTTGCATATATCTATTTTCACTTCTACTCTTTTATCATCTCTCCTGTCTGTTCAAGGATCCTTTATTGGAAAATGAGGCTTTATATTAGAACCAGACTTATACTAGCTTTTCTCTACCCAACCCTGCTGCATATGATACTTATTCCTATTTTGCTGCTCTCTTTTTTATTTATGTCACTGAAGAGGTTTTTTGTTATTTGTTTTAATATACTTTGAAAGGCCTACCTCAGCGTGGCTGTTGGTAATTCTTACATTATTTCTACACTTTGTGACCTCTAAAGTGTACCTTTACTTGCTGATCAATCCTTTTTTCCCCTCAATTTCTCATAGGCTTTATGCTTACTCTTAATGTCCTTTTTGAGGTGGCTATACTTCCAAATGCCTTTGGAAACCTTTTCTGAAAGTTTTGTTCTCACTTGCTTGATGTGCAAGTTTCAGATAACTTTTCACTGCTGACTTAAAGAGTTTGGAGGAACCTGTCACACTGCAAGCCTCTGAACTCATTGCTTCCATTGACTTCACTTGCTTGTTCATGTAATTTGTCAAAGTTTTCCCTTTTGAAATTGAGTAACCTGGCTGAAGATCCACTTTCACTTATTTTCCATTTAATTCTTTTTCAATCCATTTATGACTGCTGACTCCAATGGTATTTCTTCTTCTTCATCATCATCATCAGCAGCAGCAGCGTCATCAGCACAGGATTAGAGAATTATTTGGCAGGATAGTCGAAGCAGGGTCAGTAATGCCAGCAGAGCATCTGGAAATCACTGTCACGTCCCTTGTGCATGGGGATATCAACACTGATTCTTATATTTGTCAAACATTTGTATTTATGAAAGCCATTGAATTTATTTTGAAAATGCCACAATGTCTCAGCAAATTGATGAGATCTATGTGTTTGTGGTACTGTTGATTGATTATAAATAGATACAGAGAGTTATGCTTTTAGGGTGATCTGGATCTTCCATTCACCATTCACTGTTACATTTTAAATTTGTATATTCAATACAGTGAAAATTAATGAGGTTTAATGCAAAGTTATGTACAGTAAATATAAAAGAATTCAGAGGGTTTATAAATACCAAAGATAGACTGCCTGGGCACAGACAAAAAGGAATGTTTGTCTGCAAAACAAAAAAGATTTATTATTTTTCCACCAAGGAGTAGGTTGAAAGTTTAATGTTTGGTGCCTATTGGTGTTTGACTGCAGTTTTGTTCTCCAAGAAGCCTTTGTAGGACTGGGTCTATTACTGTGCCACCTTGCTTTGTGTTAAATTTTACCAATTTTATGGCAGTAACTCAGACCACAAGTTAACTTCTTCAATGTTTAGTATGTTTGGAAAATGAGAAAAGGCCTAAGAAATTTCAGCAAAAGGGGTAATTCAGATGATACTTTTTTTTTTTTTAAATCTCTTTACAGATTATTTCTATTCAAGTCTTGTTCAGTTGGAAAACATTTGAAGGGAGATGAGAAAAATATTGTATATCATTGCAATCATACTTTATGTATCGTTTTTTGGGTGCTGTCTTCAAGGTCTTTACATGCCCATGGAAGGGAAGAAAAGCAATTTTAATTGTTCCCAAATCAATCAAGGGATCAGTCAAGCACTGACACAACAGAGAAGGTTTCATAATGCTGATAGTTCAACAGGCCTCTCCTAAAATAATCTTACCTGTTAGAAAAGATTATTCTAATAAAACAAATACTTTTATCCAAACAAATAGGGGTGGAATAGGGGGGATTTTAACAAAAAATACAGAAGTGAAATTGAAAGACTAAAACAGACAAACAAAAAAAGAAAAATAAACAACTGGGCTAAAATAACATATCATGTAGTGTTTTTCTTTTGGAGAATTCATCCATTCATTCACATCTTTGTAAAAATGCATGATTAAAGGAATGTGGAAAAATCTCCTGGGTAGGCCAAAATAGAATTTGCTCATTTTCTAAGTCTTTCAGCCTCATGTATCATCCCATCTTCACAAACATTATGTCTTTAGTAGAACACTATTGACATTTATGACTGAATCAACAAAGAACTGAACCCTCTCTTTTGTTTTCTGATTCTCCCACAGCCATTTTTGCTCCTCTGAGTAAGTGTGTGTGTTTTTCTTTGTTTATCACTTGTCTCTGAGATCTACTGCACTGCAGGGTTATCAGTGTGATAAGCAGAGACAGCCTGTCTAGCTCTGCCCAGTCTTACAAGGACTGGTAAAGAAAAGGGCCTGACTGGATAAACCAGATGACATCCCAGACCTGGGAAGAGAGCCAGGGTCCAGAGCAACATCTGCTGTGGCCAGGCTGCCAGCCCAAAGCATCCATCCGTATCTGACCAGTCGCCTTGGATCCTGGGAGCATCACCAAGAGCTCTATTTCTCCTACCTTTGCCATGCCCTCCTCTGTTCCCCTCTGCTGTCCAGTGTTTTGACAAAAAGGCGAGGGAAATGACCACAGTTCACAACTCAACATTAAATGTGAAAAGCAACACTTTTCTCCTCACTGAAAAATGATATTTGACAAAATAAGAGTCTGTAAGGTTATTCCTTATTCTAAATAAAGGATTGTGGAACATTTGCAATATGTACGTTTTTCATAGCCGCTCATTTTTTGGTTTAAAATTTGTTTTCATTCTTTGTGTGTTTGTGGTTAATTCATCCTATTCAGGGACAGATGTAGAGTGGATTGAAATAAGGAGGTTTTCTCAATGTGGCTTTGAAAACACTGTGGCACTATAGGGGTACCATCTGCTATACTAAGCAGAACCAGTATAAGAGATCTAAAGCCTGACTTTCCCACTGGTAAATAAACACTTACTATTCAGACTGTATCTGAAAATCGTGATGAATTTTTCAACATATTTTCCATCAGCTGAAATCCATAAGACATGCTTGACTGTTTCTGTGACAGAAGCATCTTAAGATATTTTTCTCTTTTGAGTTAATTTATTCTATCTAAACTAGAAAAATATAAGAAGCTATCACAAACTTCTCTCCTCTGTCATTTGTTCTCATGACAAAAATGCGTAAAATGGATTTTATCCCTGGGGGAATACACAGAGTGAATATGTGGGGGGAGAAAGGAAGATGGGATTTGTGTAGAGGTGGAATAACTTAGTTACAACTTTGATCCACAGAGGATTTCCTAATGTAAGAACAGATTTGGAATCCAACTCCTCACATATTCTTTTGGTTTAAGCCTGTATCCATGCTAGGATGATACCTGGTTCTACACTGACCACAGCCCTATCCATATTTTTTTTCCTTCAAGGAGGAGGATAAATCATGGATGAAGCCAAAACACTCTTCACTGTGGACAAACCCCTGGAGAAGGATTTAGGGCTGGGACAAACTCCAAAGAGAGCTCATTCCATCACCTGTGTTCAGTCCTCCTGTCAGTTCCAGCTGCCTGCCAAGACAAGAAGGGCTGGGGAGAGCGAGCTGCCACTGCAATACAATCTTAGTCAAGAGGCACCTTGTGGAGTGTCCAGGTAAGATGTGAATTCATCCTAAGCTAATACTTGAAAGCTTGATCCAAGATTCCCTGAAGCCAATATGAATACAGAAATTGTTTTCAGGATGTGCTTCAAGCAGCATGAACTTGCTGCACTGAAATAAATGGGATTGAATCGGTTACAGGAACTTGAAGGGTGAGAGGAGGGACTCCTGAGGGCCTGAAAAGTAATAAGAATAATCAAAAAGGAGGGGACAGAGGAGCAGGAGCTGGGTGGCAGATGTTTGCTTGCTCTGAAGAATAAAAGGAGCAATCACAAAAATCGATAGCAAGCCTTATTAAAGGTGAGCTGGGTGCTTTCACTTTGATATTTTGCTTGGTTGTATTAGGCTTAGATACCTCACAGGTCAGGTACTTTAGACCCAGCATCTCTAGAGATCCCCTGCTTGTATTGCAAAGCATACCCTCCAGAAATCTGCCACTGTCAAATACACTTTTAGTCCTGAGTTGGGGGTTAGAGAGTGAGAAGAAAAGGCAAGAAAGGGAAAGAAAAAGGTAAGAAAAGGAGAGCAAGATAGAGAGAGAAGTAGAAGAGAAAAAAATTAAAGATGAAAAGAGAGAAGAGGCAGGGAAGGATGAGAAGAAAGGGAGTAAGGCAAGTGCCCTCTTATTCCACGGCAGTGTATGTCTCTTTATTTTCGATTTTCAGATTCATTCCATTTTTCACTAGGACCATGTGCTCCTGAACAACTTGTACAATTTCCCTAAGGTGAAAACCTCCTCTTGGAGAGTTTCAGTGAATTTTGTCCCAGGGTCTCAAAAATGCCAATAAGAGAACAAATAATATTTGTTCATGATAGTGTTCAGTGCAAACGATGACTGATTAGTGTTACGTGTGACATCAACACAGACAGTAATCAAGGTTACTTCAGCATTGATTTTTTACAGAGGTGAAACCTCTTTGATGTATTACTCCATCAACACCTTCAGAGCCAAACTTTGAACATGAAATTAATCCCAATTAATTATAACATTTGTAGATAGTGCTGGGCTCTTTTATGTTACAAAATAAATATTAATTCGGTGCCTTTTTTTTTTCACCTTGTGCAACTTATGTGACTAGGAAGGGAAAAAACCCACAAAAAACAACCCTATTGATCAGTGCACTGAAATATGTTAGGAAGTCTTGGCACCTGAGGTGGTCTGAGAGGCTACTTGCCTTGAATCAGTTTAAGGCATAGTGGGGAAATTCAGGAAACTAGATCCAAATTGACTTTACTGATATAGGCATAGAAAAATACAGTTTCCATTATATGAAGGGGAATAAAGTTTCAAGTTACATGTATTTTCACAAAATATACATAAAAAGAGTGACACTGTCATACAGGGGCAGTGCCTCAGGACGCTGATCAGAGGCACCTTTGCAATTCAGAGACATAATTGTTCAGGAATTTTTTTTTCTAGTATTACTGATCACTTTTAATAGCCAGAGTAATGAGTAATTTTTGTGACTTATGTTTGTCTGTCTTCAACTGATTTCCTCTGGAAAGGGAAGAAGCTATGTGTATCACCTCCATTCCTTTGAAATTGACCCCAAATCTCTTTTGTGTGTACAATAATAGTTTCTTCTGATTCCCAGAGTTTAGGACTCTAATTCTGATTCCCAGAAGAATGTGCTTATGGCACTGGGAAGAAAGATGAACAAGGCAGAGAGGATTCCTGCTATTTGCTAATTGAGATACTTAATACCGCATGTTGTAATCCTCCCCTGCTGGTGCATACTGCTTCCTCATACTGAATATATAGGGAATTTTGACTGTGAAATTATACCAGAGTCTCAGCTTGGATCCACTCAGTTTTACCCATAGATACAATCTCAAACCTTGATTATTTGGCATGAAGAGGGTGTGAGAAAACTGCACTTTTTTTCAGCATTTGCTGCAGACGACAAACATATGGCTATAATCAGTCTCATTTTTTACTGACTCAAAAAATATAAAATAAAGATCAAACTAATAGCTAAAAACATTCTACTTTAAACATCAAATAAGTTGTCAAAATCCTGCCTAGGAAAAGTAACAATAAAGAGTCTCTAACTTGATTAGGCTCTTTGGAACTTCATCAAAGGATAAATACATTATTACAGTAATGCTTGGATGGCCATTTCCTCACCAGATTTAGTCATCACATAATGTTATCTCAGAAACAATAAACTCTTTTCTACAGCCCATTATTCACTGAAGGGAAGAATTTTAAAACTATTCTCTGCTCACATCACAGTCTGTGCTATCCAAGCAGCACCAGTGAGGTGAGTCAGTGAAACACTGGTCCCATTCTAGGGAAGAAATGCAAGCTGGTATAGAATAGCAGACAGCAAATAAGGTTACTTCAATAAAGGGGAGTCTTTGCTTCCTTCCAAATCAAGAGAGGAAAAATAGCTGGGAAGTAAACTCCCAGTGACTTCAGTGTACATGAGGACCTGGTGGATGAAGCTTCTGCTGCTCTGTGGTGACAGCTGTGGCAGGGGCTCTGCAGGAGTGTGTGCCGCCCCAGGCACACAGACAGCACTGTTAGCATTTGCCGCAGCAGCAGTAACTCCTGCTGGGATTCCTGTCCCTCAATAGGACATCATCATCATGATCCCATCCTCATGATGACGAAGATCCAGGCTTATTCAAACTCCAATTCAATATCTCAGTGTTATCCTAGATAACACAGAAATCCTAGGTAAAGATGGAGGCAGAACAGCCTGGAAACAATGCTAACAGGCAGCAATCTACACTTGTTGTCTGTCTACTTGCTTAATCAGTGGGTTGAGCCAACAGGTTTAGTTGGAGAGCAGAAGAAAGGACCTGGTCCTACTTGCTCATTATTGGCTACTCGTCCCTGATTACCCATGGAGGATTTTGGTATGAATCCCAGTCCTTTGCCACCAAGTAACACAGCAGAAATGGAGCTTGTTATGTAATTCTTGGAAACAACAATGAAGTCACATTGATATATACATATATATGATGAAATATACAATGAAAGTGAATCTAGATAGGTTCACTCAGAAAGATGATGGGTACTCTACTGTCCATACGTATTGGATGGATGAGTGACTCCTGCTGGTAGAGATTCTGAGTTTGGTTATATGTTCATGCAATATCCAAAACTGTGAAGATCTGTAGGTAGCAAATATGTTATTGCTGGTAATATGGATGATGAAAATCAGACATACATGGTCTGAATTTCCTGAGTATCCTGGCAGTAGACATCTTGACGATTTTGTATTGTAGACCACTTGTTAATTTACCTCAGATTCACAGTGATGTTAACAAGAGCAGAAATAGTCTGTGCATATATAAGGCATTAGTATTTTGAGTGTATCCATTTCTTAGGATTTACATGTGAATATGAAATAATTCCATGCAAGCATGGGATGGGATTTAATTGTTTTCTCAAAAAGTTGTTTTCTCAAATTGTTCTCTCCTTATCTTTCTGGAAGCAGTTCAGACCATCAAAGAGTTGTTGATGAACTCACTAATTAATTTCCAATACTTAACCTTGTATTTTGCTTCATTACTGGTGCTCAGTTCCCCCTAGATTTACATTTGGTATTAGAAAGTTCATTTAGAATGAACAGTCATTCTTCCAGTGCTAGCTCTGTACTTTAAATATTTTATTCAGTAAGAACACAATGGGAATAATGTTTGTATCTGTCAAGGAGATGCACAAAAATTTCTGGGCTACACTGTCTAGAGTGAAAAAAACCACTCCATACAACCCAAAAGAAAAAATAAAAAGTCCAGAATGATGGGACTTTGAAATAAAACAAAAAACCTACATTAAGGTACCAAGGTGACTAGCTATTAAAATAAAATGTTTTATAGTCAACCAATGAGTTTATGAAAGTAGAAGGCTAAAATCCTTAGATTAAGGGTTTATTTTAAAGTTACTTAATCAGATAATTGCTTTTATTATATTTTATATCCTTTAATGTTTTATTGTTTCCTTGCATTATTATCTTAGTAGCTCAGGAAATAAATACCTTCAGGAAAGAGAGAAGTGACAATTCAGTGTTTAAATGTCAATACTGAATCTGATGGTCTGCCTGTGCATGGGGTCCAAGACACCTGAGGATCCCTTTCTGAGCTGAGGGCTTCTGATATGGAAGGGGAAGGATGGGGGAATGGTATGGAGAAAAAGAAAACATGCTTCATGCTGGTGAGACTCCTCCTGTCTATTTGTGGAACTCCACTTTCTCACACCAATTCACATAAGCAATGAGGTCCAAAAGCAGCGCACAATGAGCCTAATTAATCAGCAGATCAGTTTATGGTTCCCGTAGATTGTCACTTATTGATGATCTGTAAATGAAGGTTATATGCTTTCTGTTTTCTCTACAGAAATAAGTGTTCCCAGACTTGGATCAGGATCAAAGTTAGGAAGCGCCCTAGCCACTATTATTTCAGAGATTATAATATATCCACTGGCCATGCATTTTAGGAATTCTTATTTTTGCAGTATGGACTAGTAGTTTTATGTGTGTATGGATTATAAAGATTGTTGATGGTGACATTAGGCCTTCTCTACTAATAGTACAATCAATGCAAATATTTTCTGTCTCTACAAGGTGGCCTGGGAACACTTCTGTGCTTTGGTTAAGGATGTACATCTCAGCTGTGGTTTACCTCTAAATAGGAACAAGATCTGAATTTGTACCAGTACTTTCACTATCTTCCTTCCCTTATGTGCACTGATTTTCACAGAAGGACAAAAACCCAGACAACCCTGCAGGACTGAATTCATGGCGGGCCTGGCCCTCTTCCCAGCCTGTGTGGTTTGGGAAAACAAGACCTGGATGGTTAACACTGGTTATGTCACAAGTCATTTTAGTTTGGTCTCCATCCAATTATAACATATTTTTCTTTCTTGAGTGTGTATCTGTCATCCTATTTTGGCTCTCTTGAGGCTCATCAATTATATTCTCTTCTAGGACACAGAGAAAGTCCCAGAATTCCCTGATCTTATTGTGTGGGGTTTGATGCAAATATGTTAGAAATGACAAAAATGCACTTCTAGTACTCTGTGATGTCTAGACAGTTGGGTAAAGGAGTGAGATGATGGGTGAGTTGGAAGGAATAGAAAAGGGGTGAGAGGGTATGGAAAGCAGCATCATGATTCTGAGGAAAAACACAAGTCATGCAACTCCTCCAAGCTAGGTATTGAACGAGACAGTTCAGGTACAGTCTGTAAATTTCCACTCAATGTTTTTTTAATATAGAGATATCACTACAATGTATCTGTGACATCAAGAATCCCTGTTGGGTCTATTCTTGAATGTGAGAAAAATGTATCATCATTATGTTAATGACTCTCTTGGCAGTTCCTCTTGGGATTTTTTACAATTTCCTAAAACCATTCACTGGACGAGACTTCCTTTGGGACTTTATTAACTGTTGGTACTTTCATGCTTTCCGGAAAATTTGCTGTGGAATATGTTCCATATTTTCAAGCACTATATGCAGTGTATCTGTTGCTTAAATTTTGTGTCTCAATATTTACATGTTCTGAGAAATGAGGCATCTGGTGACTGAATTCACAGCATATCAACTCGACTTTGACACGTTGCACCCTATATGTTTACTGCCTCACAGAGGTCACAAAAGTTTCCGCTGTAACCCAAATATCCTTCACCTTCTTAAGAACCTAAGAAACAATTCTGCTGGGGCAGAAATGATGGCTGACATCATCAGTGGTGCCCAGAACATTCTCTAAACCTGCTGGGTTGAAGCCAAAGTTCCTTTTGACTTTCATAGTAAATACAATGTCACTTATGTTCTGGGAGAACATAAATATGTAGATGAAATATTAATTTTTACTTTCTTCAGTTTTACCTTGAATTTTTACATTTTAAACTGGGTCAGAATAGAAAGTTAGTGAATCTATGTTCAAATTTTTAACATTCTAGAGCATGCCATAACCAAGCTGGGAGGGCTAGAATACCACCTTTGACAGTTTCAAACCCCTCAACATGAGAAATCATGTCACAACCATAAAACTTGGGCAAGATCAGATGCAGCTGTCCCTTAGGATCAAAATAAAAGACTCCAATCAGATGGAAGAATTGAAGAAACATCCTTTTATCTTCACTTTTTTTTTTTTAAGCATTCAGATTTGATCTTTATTGGCATGAATGCAAAAGCATATTATAAACTTGGATGCTTGAAACTGCATGAAGTGAATTTCAAATAGCATATTCATTTAGAATAATCTGAATTTGCAAATCATGCTACATTAGTAGCTCCCATAGTTTACAAAAGGGAATGATATGGCAGGAGGGATGTAATTATCCAAAGCAAACAACCAAATGAACAAGCATACATTCAAAGTAAAAACATATTACCATGGACTCTGCAAGATCCTCATACAGGAAAACAAGTTTCACAAAAATAAAGAAATTCAAATGGCAACCATATGAAATAATAAAGATAAAGAAGCGAAACTCAGCAAATTAGTTCTTTGGAATTAGATAAATCTAATTCTATTGTTTTATAGTTTCCCACCACATGCTGTGTATAGTCATCAGCTAGGACTGTTTATTGGTGCCTAACGACCCACTGCTGTCCATGAATCACAGTTTTACTAATATAGGCATAACTTGTTAATTTCTTTCCCAGTCAAAGTTTTTTACATCTCTGCGAGATGTTTAACTTTAAAAAACTGTCCAGGGATAAAAAAATCAAGAGGTCTTATACCAGTGTTTAACTGTATTTGGAACAGATTGCCTGGGAAAGTTTTGTAGTTGCTGTTGTAATGAAGCAACTTCTTACATGCTATGAATGTCTAAATTAAACAGAAAAATGTGTGCTGTGTTGGGAAAGTCCAGAGCTGTAACCATGGTCCCTCATATATAACTCACTGAAATATATGCATAACTCACTGATAGATATAAAAGTCACTTATATATATCTATATATATATATATATATAGATGTGGATATGTGTTATGTAAGTATATAGGCATAGGGAAATACATAGGTATATGCACAGAGAGATAAAGGCATACTCTGTTTACCTAGCTGTGCAGTACACATCCGCTTAGCTCTAGATTTATGAGTTCACTGTCAGAAGCCAAAACTGAAGGACTAATTGGAGAAAAGGGCCATTTTGGTTTAATTACACGTGCACTGTCTAATATATTGATAAGTGTTTGCAAGAAGAGCTTAACAGTGGAAGAATTTTGGATGGCACCTAAAAAATACCCATTTGAGAGTGTGAGATTTGAAATGGCATCTGAAGAACTGTAGGAAGATCTCCCAGGGCTCCCTTGGTAAGCAAACAACTGGCAGATAAAATCCGGTAATTAGTGTTCATGGGTAGGACCTGGCATTTGTGGTACCTTGTTCCCACAAGCTCCAAAGATTTTTATGTCTTTGAATCCTTTGAGACCCCAGGCCAAACAAAATTGCCCAAGGTCGCACAGAAAGCCTGTGGCAAAATGAAAGACTCAACCTAGCTTTGCTGAGGCCTCCTGCAACAACTTTAAGCGTAAGACGGTAATTTTCATCCTTCATCATCCTTAAAATTGGAGCCAGTTTGCAATTATTTTTAGATACCAGTAAAATTCCATGACCCACAGCACTAAAGAAGATCTGTTTCTATCTGTCCTCATTCCAAATAAAGTAAAATATCTTTCAGAGCTTTATTCTGGCTGGCAGGGTTCTCCCCAAACCCTCTCACCTACATATTTCCATATTTCAGACTCAGTATTTTTTACTAGTGATGCAGTTGAATTTCCATAATTCAGCTGTTCAATCAAGGTCCATCACCTTTTTTTAAATGTGTAAGTCATAAATATGAAAAAAAAAATACTATGTGCAATCTCTGCTGACTGAATTAAAAGTCTTAAAGAAACTTTCCATGCTATGAGGACTGTGAAGGATTTGGCAGAAATGGTGCTAACAATTAAAGCAGCCAGAGACAGATTAAATTTGCTGATGACAGCTCATTTCTGAGATGGTTACAGCAAAAGCCTGATAAACGCTTATCTGAAATTCACAGTTTTGATGAGGCTTCTGCTTGTACCAGGAGAAAATGAAACACTTTAAATAGCCTGTGATTCCAGGGAAAGGTCTGCTTGGTATTGCAGAGAGAAGCTAGGTATTTCTGCTGCAGTTATGATTGTGAATTATTATAACCCTTTGTTTTCACAGCAGGAAAAATATGTCTAAACTGTGTCTTGTAAGTGAAACCAAGGGCAATTTCAATCTCCATAGAAAGTTTTCAATGTTTAAGCAAAGGAGAAAAAAGAAAAAAAAAAAAAAAAAAAAAAAAAAAAAAAAAAAAAGCATGGGGAATATATTTAAATCAACAGAAAAAATAAATGTGGGAATTTTTTTTCCATACATTTAATGGGAGAGAGAATCAGCCATCTCAGATATTCTGAATTCCTCAAGCCCAGAGGTAATAATGTTTCTAGCAGAACAGCCCTGGTGTTACTCCAGTTTGAAGTACATCTGCACACACACATTACAGGAGAAGCAGCTGAACCCTGAAGAATGAGCTGAGTTTGTCTGAATTGTTACAGGTCGGTGTGGTCCTCTACCACCAGCCCCATAGTTCTCTGTAAGACCTGGCACTGGAAAGTTTAGCAGAAAAAATTAAAACTCTCTTTCTAGTCCCCTTGGCTGAGCATAAGTATGAGGATTTAACCAGCTCCAGTAGATTTTAAGGCCCTTTTCATAGGTGAGAAGCTACTAAGCCTTACAGCAGAATAATGTCACAGAAAAAGAAGACAGATACAGGTAGACAGATACTCTTCCAAGCAGCAGTCAAGACCACAGAGACATCAAATGTAAAAGAGCTACCTGAAAATGAACTGAGAAGAAAAAATATTTTGAAAACACAGTACAAATAGACAGTGGAATTCATTTTCAGGGAACCGAAAGTTTAAGCACAGTTTTTAAAAATTATTAGCATTTAAATGGCTAATATATTGTCTAGAGGGTGGTTTTAAAGGAGTGTCAGAAAACTATTAAACTTCCGTGACAGAAATGAGTAGGAAGAATATTGAAGAGTATTTTTTTAAAGTAAGAGCAAAGTCTAACTTAGAGACAATATGTATAGAAGATCTACCAAAAAAAAAAAAAAAAAAAAAAAAAAAAAATCAAACCCAGCCACAAAAAAGCACTCAGCTTTGTCCACAAAGGGACTGTTGTACTTTTCTTTAAATGGCCTATTTATACTTATACCAGGCTAATGTTGCTTCTGATCCAGGAAGGCAAAACTTGTGCCTAAGTTTAGGAAAATTTAAAAAAAAATGTTAAGAGTCAAGAAGAAAGAGAAAAAGAAGGAGAAGGAGAAGGAGAAGGAGAAGAAAAGAAAATGAGGTAGTAATAGTTTTGAAATGAAAATGCAGAATTGGTTAAAGCTGTGGCATGCAGACACCTCTTTCTTGTACTGCATTTTATATATTAGATTACTCGCACAGGGATTTAACTAGAAACATATCTTTTATTAAAATCATATAAATAAAAATATGTCCCTCTGCGCTCCAGCATGTTTACAGATCCATTTATATATTTTACAATATTCTATTTAATTAAAGATCTGCTGTTATAGGAATAAAACTTTCTGAGACATTTATATCTCCGAGATAAAATTGGACAGGTTTGCAGTGACACAATTGACACCCAAACCCACAGTCTGCACATACGATTCGTTCAGAAGTTGGATATTACACAGTTGTGTTATCAGCTAAACCAGGGCTTACAAACTCAGCATTCAGTAAATTTGAATATCTCAAAGGCTGTATCTCAGTAGTTCTCCCCCTGTGGAAGCAGGGAATTTTTTATTTTTTTACTAGTGAAACTTGGGCAGAAACACAAGAGGAAAATTCAAATGTTGATGTGAACTTTTGTCCCTCCAGAGAAAACATGAGGAGGCAAAATTGAGTGAGTCAAGCTTTGTCAGAGGCCCTGAAGTTCAATTTTTTGCTTTTTGCTCTAGGACTGCCTTTGGCTCATAAAGTAATCTGTCCATGGCAAAGAGCTTTTCCTGACATCCCAGTGGCCATCCGCTGCTCTGTAATTCAGATACCTCTGCATTAGCATTCCCTGCTAAATATCTCCAGACCAGTTCAGACACTCCCCAATTGCACAGAATGTGCCACCTTTTCCATGAACTTGTTTTGAATAACTGATCAATTGTGATTTTCCTGTGTATGAGAGATGATTTTCCCCTGTAACATTGTTGTTCAATTTTGTAACCAATATTTTCCTGTGGGATGTTTTTGCTTACAAGAGTATGAAAGATTTTAGCTTTTATCAGAGATTAACTTCAACTGCGCCTATAGGTAGTATTTTAAAAAAAAGTCTATTTTTATTGTATTCTGTATTGAATTGTCTATTAATGGTTTTCCTATGAATTGTAGTTCATGTTTGAAAATCTCAATAGTCTGTCTTTGTAAAAATTAATGTCAAGATTAAAATTCAAGACCTAAAGAAGTAGAAATAAAATTAATGTCCTCTACTTGACAAATTGCATAGTTAATATTATACAATGTTTACTTTTTCTTTTCTTCATAACTCTGTGTGAAGTATTGGGAAAGCATGCAATTTTTTCTAATTTTTTTCCTCTAGACTAGATAAAAGTTTCACTTCTGAAAATTTAAGGGAAAAATAAAAGAAAGAGGAGATTAATTATCCTAGGGAAAAAGAAAGGCTAAAAGAGGTTTCTAAAATTTAAAGCTAAAACCACCACAACCAACCAATCAAAAAAAGAAAAGGCAAATAAACAGAATCCCACCAGAATTTAATATTTCAATATGCAGTTATGCTCTAATTATAAGATTATATTAAAGTGTTATAACATAACGTGTTGCAAAACATGGGAAATTTGTCTCAATTTTTGCAGAGAAATGTGGATTACTAGCTTAGATTTCCCCATGTGTTTTCCACTGTACATCACAATACCACAAAAAATAAATTGTACTCAGAAACTGAGTTTGCGTTCAGAAAGGTTTAGATAGTGATTCAATTCCCTTTAAAGTTTTTTTTAATCTGAGTTCCTTTCCCCCAACCCACCCCCAGGGAAAGGGAAATAAAATAAAAACAACAAACCAGAAACCAAAGAACACCATCATTATATTTCAGAATGTGAAATTATTTGTTCATTTTGCTACTCCTGTACCTGGATACATGTGACCAAAGTATTCCCGTTTTCAGAAGGAAGATGTCATATTCATTTCAGGATGGGCATCCTCCTCTTATTGAAGTTTCTTTGTGCAAGAATAGCCTGTTTTTATAAGCAGGGTAGTCAAGAAAATCTACAGATCTGTGAGGAAATGCAAGAACTTCACATTTTAAAAAAAATTTAGTTGATGTCATTGTATCATGATGTTTTCAACCTCTTTATTTCCTGCTATTTATGAATGGACAGACAGTAGTTCAAGTGCCAGGTGATTAGAGAAATACATATGAATGAAATAACAGTAATCAGTGTTAGTGCTGAAATAAATATTTGCATCAGGTTCTGGTGGGCAAGGGCTATAAAAAATAAATTACAGCTAAAATTTTATTTTCCACTCAGGTTTTTAATTTAGGAGCCATTACCACAGTAGATTCAGTAATGTTAATAACATCACAAAATTTTAGATTTAAATTTTCCCCTCCGTGTATGACACTATGATTGAAATAGCCCTCTTGTTAACAATGATGAATTAGTGGGATAATGATGGAAGTTTACTGACAGCAAGGAAAAAAAAAATACAAATAAAAATGAAGCGTTCTGAAAGGGGTCCTGGTCCAGTACTCATCAAGTCATTAGGAAGACTCTGTTTACCCACTTCCATGTAATTTAGTCTGCACAAAAGTATTTCTTCAGAATTTTTAATGAAATTTATTTTCTTTTCCCAGAAAGAGTCATGGAGACAGGACAGCTGCACTTCATGTATTTTTAAATCATTACTGTGTCTTTGAGAATATTCATATATTTCCAGTCATTTTTGTGCTTTTCAAAAATTTTAAGCTTTTCAAAACTTATTAATGAATACATTGAGCTGAGCTTTTTTAACAGTTTTCTCTTACTAAAAATATATTTGCTAAAAACAAATACTTGCAAATTGTTCTGTTAAAAATTAATATTTACATTTTCACAAATATTTAGCTATTAGTTAAAAGCAAATAGGTAATATTTACCTTTAACTAATAGGTCATATTCCCTTCTTACCCCCAGTTTCCCAAATACAATATTTGTTTTGAACCCTTATTTTCCCTTTTATGTTTTCATTTTTTCCCCTCTTTTTTTTAATGTTTTCCTTCTTATATATTAATACTTTCAATTTCTCATTTCTCTATTTTATGTATATATACCCCAAAACAAAAGCAGATTTTGGAACTTCATTACTTTCTGGACACAGAAGAGATTCTGAACAATTAAGTGTAAAAAGATGCTGTATTAAAATTGGGTTTGCTACTGTATCATTTTCCTGAAATACAAAAAAAATTTAAAAAATTAAAAAAGCCAGAAAAATTAAAGATAAGGGTAAAAGACAGAAATTCACACATACAAACAATCTAAAACTTTATTACTTTTTATATGATGCATTAAAAATGGTTTACGAGGAAGCAAAACAGGTTTATTTAAACAATAATCTGTTCTTTATTTTTCCTTTCTGTTAAGTCTAAAGTGAGAATGAGTATTTGTTTTAAATAGAAACACAAAATTGTTATTTAACAGCTAATCTGCTGGCTCCAAGGTAACAGAGAACAAAACAGGTGAGTTCATAAATTCCGAAGAGTTCTTGGGGAGAAACAGTGGAGTTCTGCATATGTTCTGTCCTCTTAGAGAAATGAGGGGAGACATTTTTGGTTATGTGTTTGGTGGGATGGAAAGGAACAAAGTTGAACCATTTTTAAACATCTTATATATTACATCTGATAATGAATAACAAAACTACATTGAACATTCTTTGTATTACTTTGCATAGTAAATTCACATCTTATTTACTCCTCTTTATAAAATCTCTTTCAGATCTCTCTGGTGTTCAAAGGCATCAGTTACTGACACATTATTATATAACTTTATTCACTCGCCATTAAAAAAAAAAAAAATAGCATGTTATTTTTGATTTGCTTTTCCTTTCTTTCTCCTAAAAGCTCCACCTCATATAATTTATATTGTTTTCTCATGGTCATACAATGATTTCTCTGGTCTCATCTACATTGAAATATCTAAAATATTTTTGAAGGGGTAAGGATATACAAAATCTTCTAAGCATTGTTAACTGGACATTGAAAATATCTATACCTGCAAAATTTTAATTATATTTTCTTTATGCGTTTTGATGAGCTAATTTCTTTCACCTGCCAAGCTACCTCTGTGGCTTTCCTGTGCTACTACAAAGCACATCTTTGCAGTTGTATTTTCATGTGTGTTAGCAATACTTTCTTGGCTTAACAGCATTTCTCTGCTAATAAACTGGTTCTCAAAACCCACTGAGTTCATGACTTTCAGTTTCTCAATTGCATATATTCTTTTACTTTTTTTCTCTCTATTTTTTCCTTTTGTTTTTTTTTTGGGGGGGTATTTTTGTTTGCTGTTTATTTGTTTTTTTATCTGAACAGTGCATATAAAAGTATGGAAAGATATGGAGAGTCAATAGTATATCTATAATAATAAATAATGTCCAATGCGCAGAAGCTTTACAGGGCTTTGATCTGTTTGTGGGTTGTACCTCATTTGGGGGATTGACAGCAAATATTATCCTTCTCTTGATTTTCACAGCTGATACAATAGAAGACCAGAGCTCATATAATACCTGATTTCCCAAGCTCCCAATCTGATGGATAATTGTTGCCCAGAGGGGAAATTTCTTCCCAGGCTACATCAGCAAGTGGTAGGTTTATAACACAAAACATGAGGATTTATGCTCCAATCTATTCCATAGCACTATCAGACTCGAAAAACTTCATTTGAGGAGCAGAGTTAATGTGCAGTTAGCAGTTTTACTGTATCTCACCTATTTGTCCAGAATTTAGTGAGACCTCCTAAAAATATAAGTAGGGTTGTAGCAAGCAGGCATTCAACCTTACTGAACCTGAGCAGAGGAAGAATTTCAATGCTATATGATCGTATCATGGTGCTACTCATATCCTCAGAAGATCTATCTGTCAGTTGCTGTTCATCTTAACAGTGTGGATCAATATATATTAAAAATAAGTGAGAAAAAAACCATCAAAAAAGAAACCCATGAACTTTATTTTCTTTTTGCTAAAACAAGGGCTGTGAAAAAATTACTTATTCAGAGGAACACTGCTACAAAATTGGGTAAGACATTAAGACTGTCATGGGTGCAGACATTTCTGATGGCTGTGTGGGGTCTGTGGGGGATACAGCTACTTACTCAGGCTGAGTCAGAGGAGTAGTTGGGATGTGTTTGTCAGCTGGCCCCAAATGCTGCTTTGCATGTCCATTAGCCCTTGAATTAGATACAGCAGTGACTTCAGAGACTGGTCTGGTGCTCTGGACTGCAGTGATCATCAAATGTTAGTTACACAAGAGTAATTTCTGCTGCATTCACCAGCTAAAAACACGGTGTTGCTCTGAACCAGTCATTTGTGCTACCTGAAGAATCCACCTGAAGGCACAGCCAATGCTTCTAATCCCCAAAAACTGAATGGGACAACTGATCCTTTCAGGGGCTTACTTATGTCTTTCCTACAGAGTGAGAGGGTAAGAACAGATGAGTCACTTTTAGTTAGTGAAATTTAAATGGGATGATTCTTATGCATTAAATATTTTCTGTTGTGCTAATTGGCTGCATCTATTTTCTTACATACCGAATATTTCGAGAATCCTGTTGCAGTCAGCAATACATCTTGTAAAGAGCTACCTAACTGAATTGGAAATACAAGAGTCTAACATCTGATGAACACAGCAGCTTTAAGCTTAATCTTCCTTGTTATCTGCCTTTGACAATAGCAAAGCCAATCTGATTTTGTGCACTTTCTTCATTTCACCCCTGCTGAGGATGGCACCCAGCCATCTGTGATGCTACTGAGCTGGAAGGCAACCAATTCAAGGCTAACTGAACAAGATGGATCTGGTAGGAAACCACCACAGAAGGATTTTTTTTCACCTTTTGACTTTTCTGACCTCACCATCTCTAATTTCACTATGCAACATAGAAGGGAAGAAATCTTGTTAAAATAAGGTGAGAGGTAACATTAGGTCTGTGTGGAAAGACTACATGGCTTGTATGACATTGACTGATTTATATTGGCCCTTGTGTTTGAAATTTGGAAGAATCCAGAAAGTGAACTATAGCCTTCTCTGCTAGGATAAGGACTGGTTGCCAGAAAGGTTCAATATTTTGAAGGACTGGTTATTATTTTTGAAGGCTAGTGTCAGAGTGAAAGTTAAGGTAAGAAGGCACTTGGTATTTTTAGTAAAAGTTCTCTCTTAAAACAACCCACCTTTGAAAAGAGATTGAATCCCAGCCCATTGCATAGCTTTTCTGATTATGGGTGCTTCAGTGCTATCACTTTTTACTGTGATTGAGCCATTTTCTTATTTAAACTCCTCTGCAAAGCAGTCTATAGAGACCCTTTAGACAATTGCAGTGGCAATGGTTTCCTTGAAACACCAGTCCAGTTCCCCATTTCTAATTTAAGGTAGAGATCATCTTCATTTAAGAAAACCATGGTGAAGTGTAAGAATCCACATCCCGAGACTAATTCTATATAAATAGTAACTCTATATTGATACATATCTATATTGTTATCTATTAGTAATACCATCTCTTAATTTGTATTAAATAAATGTGCATGCCAATTACCACACCAACCCTGCTTGCCTCACAAATTGCTGTCATATCAAAATAAACCAAATTGGTTGGTGATTGCTGCATAATTGTCACCAGCATACAATGCAGAAGAATCCCGATGAATCCAGTGCAGCTTTTAAGACATCAAATTTATTTTCCATAACGTATTAATCCTTATTGAAAAAACACCCAAATCAAACCAAACCCAAACCCCACCAATAAAAACACAACTCCAGCAACAACAAAAAACTAAAGAAAAGCACAAGGGGAAAAAGAAAAAAAAGGAAAACAAAAATAAACAACAAAGCAACCAAACAAAAAGATGGGAAAAGAAAGTCAATAGCTTTCCATGTCTTCACACATAAACACTGTTGAGTTTTGAAAACTATTGGCTACCACTGCACCTGCTGCAAAAATGCCAGTCTAGATCTGGGAATTTTTTACTGCAAATTCAGCATTATTATATTTCTGTGGTCTTCATTTTATTAAATTCAAAATCATCCAGAGACATCAATGCAGTCCAGCCCCTGAAGTGCACTGTACTTTTCATTGCCCTGAAGAAGCTGCATTTTATGCAGAGGAAGTTTATTATCTTCACTTTTAAAACGGAAAACTGATGAGGTGAGGAACAGGCTGATTGTCCCATGGGCAATGTGGGACAGAGAAGGTTTTTCTGCTTTAATCCACCCCTGTTTTCATCTGTTTATTACGCCTGGTAAGTCTGAGCCAAGGAGGTTAACACACCCCTGTTCACCTCTTTTCTATTATTAACTATTATTAATTAAACACTGGTAGGGCTGTGAAAACCAACCATCAGAAACTCTGAGAGTCTGTTTCCAAGAGAGAGGAGCAACTTCAGCTCCTGCTCAGTAATTTAATTACCAGGAAAGAAGTGAAAAAAAAGGCAAAGGAATTGATAAGAAAGTTCCTGCTACACAATCTGTATACAAGCCTTGTTTGAAAAGGGTGCAGTGAGAACGAAATTTTCCTTTCCCAACCTGTGGAGACACTTTTTTTTTTTTTTTTTTTTTTTTTTTTTTTTTTTTTTTTTTTTTTAATCTTCAGCAAGAATAACAACAGCAGAAGGTGCTAGTATGGTGGTCCCGGTTCATGTCCTCTTTTTAATATATATTAATTACTTCAGGACAAATGTACTGATACCCAGATCCAGCTTGAAACTTTCATTTGTTGATTCTTTCTCAAATTGTTCCTTTCCCTAAGGAAAATATGACATCTTCCCCTGGATGGTGCTGTGCTGGGAGCTCTCCATTATTCTGCTTTGGTTGATTTTCCTGCTTGGCATTGGAAGTAAGATTAAAAAAAAAATTAAAGGAAAAAAGAAATGAAAGTGGGCTTTATAAACAAGAAAGCTCATTTTGTACATAGCCTTTGGCACCAGCAGGCATTATTTGCAGAGAACATGAATATTTTGAAGTCAGGTACAGAAAAGAAAGACATATTCTTGATTCCTTTTCCAGGAAACAGTGGGTGCTGAAGATGTAACCTTTTTGTGATAGAACTACGGGCAATCACTTTCAAGAAAATTTATTCCCTGGAGGCTCATTTATGCTGGATAATTATGTTTGCAGTTATTTTAAAATAAAGTTCATCATAGAATGCTATCATCTTGTAAATCTACTGTGACACCTTCATTATCTCAACCCTTACAAAGACATTTGAAAGAAGATCTTCACAGTTCCCACTGGGATTTTAGTGTAAGACTGTCAATAAAAATGCTTAATTTCCATTTATGCTTTTTGGAAATTTTGTCCACATGGATTACATATTTGTTAAAAAAAGAAAAAAAATAGTGCAAGTATATGAAGAAGAAAATAATGGAAACAAAACCTTTGATCTCTGAAATTACAAAATTTGTCCATTTTAAGTTGGAGAAAACATGATGAGCATTACACTTATAATTATGTAATCAGTAAATGTGTAACTCATTTATAATATCCCAGTTGTGCTGTACTTGTTAACTTTTAAACACAAGAGCAGGAACAGTGACTTTAAGATTTTGTGTTTAACATATGATTTGAAAATTTAGACTATGGGACCAGACCTTCTAAATGATCTTGAAAAAAAATCACTTCACCTTCTGTGCCTTTTCCTGTGCTAAATGAAGGGGATAACCAGTTAGAAGAGAAAGGAATTATGAGGATAAATTTGTGCAGGCATGTAAACTCTGTACAGATTGAGGACTATGGAGTGACCGCACAGAGAGAAATTAAATAACTAATATTACAAGTATAGCTAATTGATGTTTCTACAGCACAGGGGGAAAAATCTAGTGGCTGCCACATCTTTCAGACTATGTACAGACTTTTGATTCAGTACCAAGGCATTTGTTTTGGTTTGGTTTTACTTAGAGATAGTACAGCTACATTTCTTAGGAAGGATCTACTTTTGCTCTGATAAAATAGAATTTATTTGTGATTACACAGCTAAGTTCATGTAAGTCATGCCATCATGAAAATATATTTCCATTTTGTGGCATTTCCTTGTTAAGATCTGTGACAGGCACAGGTTGCTCAGGGAAGCTGTGCATGCCTCATCCTTGGAAGTGTTCAAGGCCAGGTTTAATTGGGCTTGGAGCAGCCTACAGTAGTGGGAGGTGTCACTGCCCATGACAGGAGGGTTGGAACTAGATGATCTTTTCCAATCCAAAGGTTTTTCCAATCCAAAGGTCTTTTCCTGTCCAAACCCATTCATGATTCCAGGACCTGTAAGATAAGGCATTGCTATTATTTTGTTGCAGCTGTGGTTTTTTTCGGCAGCCAAAGTCACTCATATCTGAGGTCTAAATGTGTTGTATGTACAGCCATGAGATGTATGAACACTCAAGAAAATAGAAAACCCCCCACCTACACGCTGAAAATACTGGAAAGAGCATATTTTTTAATAGATTATTGATCCTTAACATAAAAATGCCACAATGAGGATCTTTCTCAGCATATCTCAGCATTTTCTGTCCTGTCCTGAATGGAATCAAGGGATGCCATGGGAAACACCCTTGAAGGTGCTTGTGCAAAATTAAGTACTTCAGAACACAAAGAGTGTTCAGGGAGAAGTGATGCTTTTTGTATACTTCCCACCTATATATAAGTAAAAATTGCTTTGGAAATGGCTAACTTTACTAATGCTTCTATTGCTTGTTTTACATGACTGACACTTGCACTGAGAGGTCACTAATACAGCTAAAAGAGGATGCAGCATGTCTAGCAGCCATGAGGGATAATTGACTAACAAAAGAGGAAATAATTATCAGGATTTCCCTTGCATATTGCAGGTTTTTTCTTCCCCTCCCCTCCACCCCCACCTTTTTCTTTTTGAAAGACCTCATTCCTTATCCTGAGCTTCATGGCTTTTTTTTTTTTTTTTTTTTTTTTTTTTGCAGATGAGTGTGTCTAACACTAGTAACAAATCAATTTTTCCAGTTCCCTCTGGACTGCATGAGGTTATAGCTTTGGAAAGCAAGTCACACCACTGTGCCTGCTGCATGAAACTCACATGGTTCAGGGTGCTGTCATGGGAAGACATTTATAGATCTCTGAATTGTTGCCACTCTTAGTTTCCTGACCAAACATCACCTTGCTGTATTATTTAGCAGGCCTGGCATTGGAACACCACAAAAGCACTCCAAAGGAGCTGTTGCTAATGGCTCTAAGACTGAATGTGCTAAATGGAGTACTTGGTCTCATGGCAGACTAGCACATCAAGCTTCCAAAACCCGAGGGGCTGGCAGCATAAGGACATGGTGAACTAGTTTGTGGAACAGCCAGTGCATTTCTGGCACTGGATGTGGGCTCTGTTCTTCAGCAGACGCCTGTTGGGATGCCATGGCTTCCTTGTCTATTGCAATTGTAGAAACTCATCAAGGGCCAAATATGTAGCCCATGTCCAATAGGCCAGAACTTATGGATATGCCTGACTTTGGAGTTTATATAGTTGAGAAAGCAGTGAGAAACACATTGCAAAACAGAGCAGCTGGTTATCAGCTCAATAAGAGGGGATTTACAGAGATTGAGATATTCATTACTAAAGTGAGGTGTCAGAATCATTAACTTGTCTCTTTTCTAAGCTTTTTAAAACCAATTCTTCACTTCTTTTAAGAAAATCCTTTTCTGCAGGTGAAACTGAGGCCTTCTAGACTATAATGATGTCATCATTATAGTCTTTATAGTACTTGATACATCAAGTATGAGATGTACTATTTATCATTGAACATGCCACATAGCTCTATATTACATCTGCATTAACAGAGGAGTAATTGCATTACTTTATTCGTTATGCAGTTTAAGCACTGGCTTACCCTAGTAGGCTTCTGTAGGAGACTTCATAACTCATCTGCCCATAAAACAGCAAAGAAATTTGAGTGGACATTTCTAGATGTCCTTTTTCAGAAGGAATACACTTTTTATGGGAGTCTCCATCTGAATATTATTTGATGCATACAGTCAATTCTCATTGTCATGGTTTTTTATATCAGGTTCAGACATTGTTGCCTAAACCCATCACAAGTCCTCAGATATGACAGTATATTGTTTCATGCAGCTCTAACTATAAAGAAATATAAAATAAATATAAAAGATGCTTTCTGAGAAGGATGTGACTGTTTTACACTGTCAAAATAGCTAAGGCAATATTAACTGTCGAGAAAAGCAGGAGCAGATTCTCAGGATTTGGAACACTGAATTTTAACAACATGTTTCTGTGGGCCCTTGGGTAAGTAAATATATTTGACTGCATCTCTGTCTATTAAAGAAGAATTAAACACTGTTCTCATGAAGGACTGGGAGAGCCAACTTGGGTACTTCCCTCTCAGCCTTTGCAAAAATAAGACAATGACAGGGAAATAATAATAATAAAATAACAATAAAAGAATCACACCTTTTTTCTCTGGATAGAAGAGTTTACTGTTTCATTCAAAGTATGATTTTTCTGAATACCCCCAGGCAAGGCTTTAAAATTTGTGCATGTGTAGAACTTCCAGTGACAGAAACAGTGTCTGAACATGTTCCAAATTGCATTGTAATTAAATTTGGTTCCAGGAGCCTGGTGCTCCAGAGCACCAGTATTCTCAATGACGCCCACCAAAGCCAGTAAACATCTACTCACTTTTTTGACTTACCTAGCTGCTATTTCACTCTCAGATGTATTTTACCTAGGAAACACTCTGCCAGCAGCTCAGCAGTTTCAGCACGGAAGGTGTCATAATTTGCCACTTACAATGGAGACAAAGAATCCTCAGATCGTTATGAGCACAATAAGAGCCCTACTACACCATGGAGCCAGGACCATTCCAAAAAGAGAGAAAAATAAATACTTAAAAGAATACAGTGTTTTTTATCTTTTTTATCTTTTCCAATGCCCTAGCAGCAGTAACATTCAGGCACATCAAAAATATCCAAGTGCTTGGACACCCCAGAACGCCTGACTGATGACTACACATTCGGAGGGAATGGCTTAGATTTTTTGGGAGTACTCACAATATTTGTTCATTTTTAATTTTCAGTGATACTTGTTGCTATTGTTTCTGCTTTTCTGGGAAGCAAAAACAAGAAAAAAAAGTATGCTGGAGTAAACCCCCAGATATTTAAGAAGGAGATATGATAACTACACATCTTTTTTTGTTTTGCTTTTGTTTTGTTTGTGTTCACTGACACATGAAAAAAGGCAGACTAGTGTTTTCTACTGAAAAGATCTGAGAGCTCAGAGGTTGAAAAAATGTTTTGATGGAAAATTTCCAAGCAGACAAAGAGGCTACACTTTTAGTAATATAGTTAATACTTTCACATCTCATTCCTAAAAAGATATTTTCTGTTCCAATCTGTATGCAGAGGTATGTGTTCAAGAATGAAAAGTTACTGCACAGTATATATAAAATAAATGAAATAGAATGTCCATATTTAATACATATTTGAAGGCACTTCAAATGCAAATTCAGGCACCAGAGAGTGCCTCTATATGTATAAACTACAAAGAGCGAAAAGACAGGTTGAAACACTGGTGTGTAATCATCTATACTATTTAATTTTTGTCATGCCTATATCACAGGTTTAGCTGGATACAGTCTCCCAATCATTCCATAAACAGTAACTCAAAGGCAAGGGTGTTAGCAGGTGTACACACGAGCGATGTCACCCTGGTTTAGGGTGGGCACACAGGAGGAAGGATGTTTAGAGGTGAGTACCCAAAACAAAGCAATTGATTCTGATCCTTTATAATATCTTGTTGCCATAGAGATAATACTTCTATGTCCAGCTGTGCCATGAACAACCAAGAATTGATCTTCTTACAGGGATGAGACAATTGTCAGGAGGAAATACATATCAGCCCTGGTGTGAGGCTGAGATCCAACATATGAGCAAGGTCAGATGATATCAAGTCTGCCAGTCCCTAGACTGTCACAGCTGGGGTGTCAATACGAGCTCATTTCCCTCTGTCACCACATGTGACCTGACCTGACCTCACAGAGCCCCTTCACTCACTGTGTTTCTTCTTCCCTGTGCAGTGCTGCCAAGCCTCCCCATGAGCCCACCAGTAGCTGCACTTGTGCTTGCACTCATTTAGTTGAACCACTGCACACCATCTTGTAGATAGTCCTCTTTCCTGCTGAAGATTACTAATTTGTTCAATGAGTCTAACCCAAATCTTTAGCAAAGTTTAACATTGGCTTATTTCAGAAGGAAATGCTGACTGATTTCAGCAGAAAGTTTCATTAAAATGAACATATTTGACTTTGTAGCCTTTTGCATTAGTTCAACTAATTTGTGTTCAAATGACACTTGAAATTAAACCATAATATTTTTAAAGGGCTTATCAACAGGAGTACAAATATCAGCATTTGGTCCTGGATAGGACTGAACAGCCCTGTGAGCTGGGATCAATGTTCAGGACAGGACTGATCTGTAGAATGCTCAATTAAAGAAAAAATTTCAAACTTAATAATAAATGAACTTGGAAAAATTCATAAAGGCAGTTAATATTTCTACATCAGTAAAGTGACAAATTTCAGTCTCTGTAGGGTGTCTATAAGCCAAAACTCTCCAAAGCCTCTGAAGGAAAATTATTACAAGTCATGAACAAAGTTTAAAATTAGGAATTATACCCTAACTCCCCACTCTTCCATGGACTTTCAGTCTCGAAACCTCTGGTCAAACACTGGAACAGAATTAGAAAAGGTGTCAATGCCTTTGTCTATAAGTGTGGACAATGCCCTTAAGAACATGCTTTGACTTTTGGTCTACCATGCAGTGGTCAAAGAGGTGGATTAGTAGACCATTGCAGGTCCCTTCCAACTGAAATTATTCTATGCCAGTCTAGTCTAGTCTAGTCTGTTCTGTTCTGCACTAATGACACCATAACATTTTTGTACTTTCTTAGTACTCTAGTAGACCAAGAGTCTATACTTGCAGTTTTCACAAGTTCTCTCAGGTTCTGCTTCTCACTCCCAGCTCCAAAACAAGACCACAATTCCTTTCTGATTGTTTCTGCTGTTGTTACTGTTAACATTTCTTTTCGTCAAACAATATCAAGGAATGTCTAGAAAATCAATGTTTAATAAGTTACTGTAATGTTTTCAATTTCCTGTCATCTGCTTTAATGTACATGTGTACCCTGTCATTTCTCATCACTTTCTAAATCCATCTTGTTATCAGCAAGGTATAACTTAATGTACAGCTCATTCTTTCGTAGGTGACCTTAAAGCATAACACTACTGGGGATGCTTTGCAGAGAAGTCATTCTTTCTTTGCAGTGAAGGTGACAGAGGGAAGAGCTTGGAAGCTGCAGAACAAAACTTCAGCAAGGACTTTTACACTTGGGTACACATTCTTGGAGAAAAAAAAAATCTCTTTAGGCAGAAGAAATTCATTATGTCTGCAGTGGTGTGATCACTGTGTACTGGAAGAGTATTTGGCTGGGAAATGTAAAGTCCTAAGGATTAATCTGAAAAGATTTGATAGCATTGTCTGAGGATCTGATCTTTAACATTTATTATGAGGATCTGACCTTTAATATTCATTACTATCACTTTGCTATACCTTTTTCTTTGCAGTGATGTGACTGATTGACAGATATATGAAGAAATGAGGCTGTGATAATTTACTTCAAGGTTTCCACAAGCCTTACTTTGAGATGTTGCTCTATGTCATGAAATCTCAAGGGGGGAAACAAAAGTAAAGGGTGAAAGACTGCATTGCTACGATGCAAAGAGAAAGAAATAAGGAGAGTAGCAGGAGGAAAAGCAAATTAAGAGGGATTTCTCTTGCTGAGGATATTGATCCAGCCATCTGTAGGCATCCAAATGGTTCTGTTATCCTGGTTTGAATATTGTATGTTGTCAATTCCTTTAGACCAGAGAAAGTTTGCTGTGGAGAACAACCTAAAAATGGAACAAGTGATGTAGGGCTTCAGACTTCCTGAACAAAAGTCCTTGGCTCAAGTCTCTACCGTTTAGATGTTTCATTGGCCAGTCACTTCAAGTCATTAAATCTCACCAGACCCAACAGCATGGCCTATAAAAAAGGATGGGGACACCTAATTGATGCTGCTGGCACTCAGCCCATAGTCTTATTTTTCCAGTGATTCTGCTAGACACTTGTTACTCTTGGTTGTGCTTCCCTTCCATTTTTTTTCTTTTTTAATGGTTTAAATATAATTGCTGGAGCATGCAAATGTCTCCCTACACAGATGTGTTAAAGTCTTAGGTCAGCCTTTTTGCATGCATAAAACTCTCCAGACTCAGATTTAATGAAGACTTGGGAAATGGAAAAAGTAGAGAAGTAGTGAATCTGGGAACAAGGGCCAACCCACTCATCCCAAGACACTGAAGACACCAAAAAGACTGTGAACTCCCACATAGATTTCTGCATTCAATTCATTACCAGTTGGTACTTAGAGATAACATTATGGAAGTTTTTGTTTCTCCACTTGGCTTTAATTGCCTTCCTTATTAGGATTTATCTTTCTGATATGGCAAAATATTATTTCAATAGATGCTGCAGCCTTATGCAAAAGAAGTTTAAAACTATTTCCCATAGAACATTATTAATGAAGGTTTATGAGTTTCAATGCAGGTAATTTAAAGGGCTTGGAAAATACCTTTCTTGAGAGCTCAATTCAACACAATACACATTTGGTTTAAAATAAACTAAGCTTCATGTTTGGGGTTTTCTTTCTTTTTTTCCTTTCCCTTTTTTTGCTCCCCCCCGCCCCCGGAATATATGAAACTGTTCTTCAAATGCTAACTAATCTAACCCATTTTGTATTGAAGTATGAATACATTTCAATTCAGTATTCAAACTGTGGTAGCAAAGAATATTTCTGCATCCCTACCAATATGTTGAAAGAGAGCTTTTTGCTTCTTTAAAAAAAGAAAAAAACAACTTCTGCAATTTCTTTATACAGTCTGATTAAAATCCAATTAATTACAAACACAATTAAACCTTTCTACAACACTTTGCAGAAGAGGGTTGATGGAAGTAAAGTTGTCAATCAAAGATTGAATAGGGAGTAGTAACTTGTCATCTATGTTACTTTTAACCAGTAAAAGTGTTAAGCTAAAATACTACATTAACAATGTATTGCCATATGCAAGGTTATTAGGAAATATCTCACTTCTTTGGTTGTTGTTCTGCTTACCATCAGATCAATACAATTTTGTTTATATGGCACCTTTCTTGACAAAGTCATCCCAAGGCATTTCACAACAATAAATGTACCTATAATAAAAAGGCAGTTAAAAATACAATAAAAGGAAATTAAGCATTAATGTACAATCCAATCCTATTGTGAAGTCAGTACTGCCAAAGAATAATTTTATGGCATCCAAACTTTTTAAAAATTCTCATTTTATTGACATTTTGAAATTTTATAAAACCAATAAAATGCCTAGGCATAACAAATAAATAAGGAATATACAAAATATATATCAGAATTTCTCTCTGTCCAGACTGTCAATAGGCATAAATCAGCATTTCCTTGCTGGCTTCTATAAAGTTGTAACAAATTATTATTGTGTCTATTACGTGTTGATTTAAACTTTAAAGACAGAATACATTTCTTATCATTTGGGGCTTTGATGTTGTACTAGTTGCAAGCAGGTTGCATCTTTTTTTCTTTGCTACCATCACTGAAAACTCCCTGGAGGGTGTATATGAAACTTCTTCTCCAAAGGGAAAAACAGTAGGTGTAAAATTCTCTTTCTTATCCATGATTTGAATAGATATTGTGGGAGACCACTAAGTACCACACAGCCACTCATTCACTTCCTATGCACAGGATGAGGAAGAGAAATAGAATGGTAAAGGTATGAAAACTTGTGACTTGAATTAGAGATCATTTAAAAGCAAAGCACATATATACATAAAAACCTGCAACCAAACAAAAAGCCACAAACAAACAAACAAAAGGGAATGAACTCATCGCTTCTCAAGGGCAGGCAAGGGTCCATCCATGCCCAGCAGAGTGGGTTTCCATCATTCACAATGCTTACTTGGGAAGACAAATGTGATAACCCTCTACATCCCCTCTTCCTCTTTCCTCTATGTTTAATTGGTGAGCATGGTGTCATAATGTTTCCTTGGGCAGAGTAGAGTATTTCACAGCAGGCCTTGATGATGTGTGACCACTCCTCAGGAACAGCTGGAACATGAGTTGTGTATTATTCCAAACGAGTTTTTGACTTCAGGGTGTCTCAGGCTGGAATCTGGTCTACAAGATTTGCCTCTAACTTGCTTTTGCAAAAAAATTTAACAGAGATTAATTCAACCACGCCCCTCTCTGCCCCCACACTGCTCTTATTTTTATGCTGTCCTCAAAGTTGCTACTGTGATCTGTCCCCTGATATATCTGAGTTTGCTTACTCCCTACACTTTTCATTTTGTCCCTGCTTCACTTGTCTGCCTCTTTGGAGGATAATACTACAGAAAAATCAATGTAACTAAATCCAGTTCAACTTACAGAAAACTATAACTGTGTCATCTGCTCTGGGACTATCAGTTATGGATGATGCCCCATTCAGTGTGGAGAAGAACCTAGAAGATTTGATGGCTTTAATGCATTCTGGGTGCTCTTTATACTAGTTACTGAACAAGAAACTGGGGCATAGTTATGCATGTGAAGCCAGGCAGATAGACTAAGCTTGAGAAAATCTGAAAACTATATCTTAAGAATTGTTTAAAAAAAAGAAAAAAAAACCCCAGAAAAATAATAATTAAAAAAAAAAAACAACAACAAAAAAACCCAAAAAAACAAAAAAACAAAAAAAACAAAACACAACTGCCCCGCAAAAAAAAAAAAATCCCAAGAAAGAGCGAAAAAAACACCCAAAACTCCATCGAACAATTTTGAATGTCTTTTTTAGCACATTCATGCACTTATCCCTGATTGAGGTCAAGTGCACTTTAGTGGTAAGTATGCTTGTTAGCACGTTTACATTTTTTCCCCCTAAATTGTTGGCCCAGGCCACTTGTGGTCCTATCTGAAACAAACAGAAGTCAACACTGAGATTTGCTCTATCAGGTTTTAGCCTTCAACATCTGATTTAGTCCTTAAGACACTGGTAGTCGAAGGTGACAAACAAGGCAAGATTTCTTTGTCTCAGAGAGCTGTTTTAGGATGAGTCGAGGCTCATGCTTTTTATTTTTTATTTTTTCTTTTTATTTTTTCTTCCCCAACAATAAGCCTATAAGACTATAAACGGAATCTAGTGCAATCCACTTCCATTTAGATGTTTACACGTAGTCAGTATCTTCAACTCATGCTTTGTAAAGGTGGGGAGGAGTCACTAGCCAAAGACAAAATGGTTTTTTATCCAGACATTCTTCTGCTCCAGCCCTGAGGCTCTCCCCTTGCGGCACACCCCCCCCCCCCCCCCCCCCCCGCCCCCATTCATGCTTTTTAAACAAAAGGATGTCACTTTTCACTAGTGGCTAATTCAATTGTGAGACAAAGAGAATGACTGCAAAAGGTACAATAATTACAGCACAATGTGATGATCCTCTAGTGTATTCCCTGAAGAAGTATGATCTCAGAAAATTTCTGCTAGGTCTTCTTCAAGTAATTACTGTCAATTCATGCTTATCTGCCAGCCCTCTTTCCAGGTTTTCTTTTCCTTGGCTTCCTCAGTGAAGATACTGGTTCTGACAAAAGGAGCCATTTGTCAAGGAGCTGGCATGCCAACATTTCCCTCCCATTCTTTGCTGAAATTATGCAAAAGATTACAGTCCAACCTGAACCAATATGTACCTTATCAGCTAAATAATAGAGCGCATAATAATCAATGTCAAATGGACATTGGTGGTAACAGATACAGTTATGCTGTTCTCACAACCACTTCTGGACATCTTCATTTTCAACATGGGAAATCACAGAGTGCTTTCAAATAGATCACCAAGGCTGGTTCAGTAACTGAAAATTCTGCACCTGTAACAATCCTGGAAGATGATTTTGAAAATAGACTCCTCTCCTTAGGTGCGGAGTCTTTTCAGAATGCATTTCAAAAGATGAATGTTGCCTACATATAAAAGAGCAGCAGCTAGGTTTTCTTGGGCTTCCACAGTGATGGTCCTGACTTCAGCTTGGTCTGGCATGGAGTGAAATTACAGTCTAAGACTTGTTTACTTTTCCAGGGTTTAGACAGGGGAACTTTCACTTACAGTTTTTGAGCAAGCCTGGCTAGGCAATAGCAAATTGAAATCCTGTAATAACAAATTCAGGTGGGTTCCTCCTCTAACCACTACATTATTTAATTTTAAATTCTTGAAAGGAAAATGGAATAGGGTCAGACTTCCTGTGAGAACAGCAAAAGGACTACTATATAAAGGTTTAAACGGTCTAGTACTGCAAAGAGTAAATCTACAGGAATAAGGAAAAGTCATCATATATTCAAGTGCTTTTGACAAAATATCAAGAGTTATCAAAACCAAATTTATTTGAACCAAAATTCCCATCCTTGTTTCTTAGACTACAGAAAAAAACCATGAAACTGTTCAAGTCTCTGAAAGTCTACACAATCTGAGATTCTGAGCATGGATTCTGTCCCTCTATAATTTCCTATTTCTGTCTGAGCACACCCTGAAAACCAAGTGATCTTCAGGGCCCTGCAGTATGTTGGTAATCCTGCAGATGTGGTGGTGCAGTACATGAGACTGGATGTAGGACTGGCATATCCCACTGCTAAGCCAGCTTCTCACGTGTTCCTCTGCCACTAGACAGGGATGAACTTTGGCAATTACACTGTCATTGTTCAAGAGATTGCGTCTCTTTCCTAAAGTGAAACATTCACCTTTTATTGTCAGGCCATTCTTTACCACACAGGGGAAATAAAGTCAGTCCCCTTGAATAAATATGCATTGTGGAATTTTCACCTTTTTCAGGTTTTAAACATATGTACTAGTTTTAAGGCTATCTATACAACGCATGAAGGGTAAAATAAGAAGGAAATAGAAGAAAGGTAGAACTCTTTACCCTGGCAATTTGAAGAGGATGCTTTGGCATTATCAGATGCTAGCATTTGCCTCAGGATTTGGACTTATTATGAGCTTGATTTAGCTGTCAACAAATTGATCCATAGCAACTGTCTTCCCCATACTAGTTCCTTCAAGCCATGTAGTCTCTCTGAAGGATAGGTCCTTTTACATTTGTGTGTTGTGATTTGCTTTTCCCCCCCCCTTCTCTTTTTACCCCCAGCACTGTCATTAGTTCACCCAATAACTTACTTGCTACCACATTTTTTAATTTCCTAGTATTTTGGTGGCTGAAGAAATTCAGCAATGCCCTCTGAGGACTTGCACAAACATGTCACTTCTTTGCAAAACATCCCCTGATTTTGTCAGTTGCATGAGCTAATGCAAGCAAAACTCCAGTGCTTTGGAAGAAAATCCAGGGGCACCTTCAGGGGGTTTATTTCTTATTTTTTTTGTAAAGTTCAAGATGATTAATTATATGGGACTCAAGATATGTAAAAGTTATCCAAGTTTTCACCATTAATCACATAAATGAACAGAAAATAATTAGTTCGTAGTGACTTTCTGGCTTATTATAATCAGACCAACTCAAATCGACTTAGCCCAGAGAGCCAAATATAGCAAGGAAAAAAGCTTGAGGCATTTTTTCACTATGTGTTGCCTGTTATCACACAGTGAGGTTTCTGTTCAAATGATGTGCCTTATTAAGGCAGGCAAAACCCATTTAAACAATGTATCAGAAATGCAGACAAGCTGCAGAAAAATACATGTATAAAGGGTATATTTCTTCTTGAAATTTATTGATGGCTAAGCCTGCTAAAACTTCAGAAAATGTGTTTTCTAAACCACTAACATTATGTTTTTCTAGTAATACAATTGTATGAGCTTTTTTTATTTTAATTTTGCAGCCATTCCTTTCTCCCCTCTTACTTCTCTTTGTAATGGATTTGAAGAATGGCAATTATTCCCTTTTATTTTACTGGCTTAAACCACGTGCTTATTAGAATAAATGTTATCATTACCCCTTTTATTTTATGATTAGTAATTTTTATTTGATTGCCAATGCTTTTACTGTAGGCTTAAAATCTTGAATATTCTGTGTGATAGAACAATAATAAAATGGAAAGACTTGGATATGATTCTTTCTTTCTTTTTCCTAATAGATACAACTTTAATTCTTAGAGATCTATTCTAAAGGTAGATACCCCATATTATGTTTAAAATTTTTTTTCTGATTTTTTTCTGTCATCTGTGTGAATATGAAACCTCATGATCCTTGGCATTGACATTATTTGTGTGATAGCATAAAATTACAGAAACATTGAATTGTTAGGGCTGTTAGGGCTCTAAAGTTATTGAGTTCCACCATTCCCCCACCACTAAACCGTGTCCCAAGTACCATATCTACATTTTAAATCCCTCCAAGGATGGTGACTCCACTACTGCCCTGGGCAGCCTGTGCTGGGGCTTGACCACCCTTTCAATGAAGAAGTTTTCCCTAATTTTTAAACTAAACCTCTCCTGGCACAACTTGAGCTTGTTTCCCTTGTCCTGTCCCTTGTTCCCTAGAGCAGAGCCTGACCCACTCCTGGCTGCTCCACCTGTCAGGGAGTTGTGGAGAGTGAGAAGGTCTTCCCTGAGCCTCCTTTTCTCCAGGCTGAGCCCTGCAAGATCCCTCAGTACCTCCCAATAAGCTGTGAGGGTGCTCCAGACCCTTCCCAAGGTCTGTTAATTCTTCTGGACACACACCAGCCACCCCCAATCGACTTTCTTGCAGTGGGGGGCCGAAAATTGAACACAGGATTTGAAGTGGCCAGGACTGTTGACAAATGATAGAAAATGGCTCAGAGGACCTCTGCCCATTCCCTCAGTCCACTTCAGTGGATCCCATCTGGCCTATGGACACACACACACACATTTTTAAATGCATTTCCAATTTCCCCTTGGAATATGGAGGATATGTTCTGCTTCCATCCCTGTTTTCTAGCTCAGAGTGCCTGGAGAGCAGTTCTTTTTCTTTTCTTACTGTGTTTACCCCCATCATCCAGTAAAGGATGGACGAATATCAAATTGTACTAAAGTTTGTATCCCAAAGTTTGGAAATTGCAGTGTCATCAGATTGCTGAGACAGACATCCTGTCAGGTGAGTTTCATAGCCAGTACATTTAAGTAAGTAAAATGATAAACTTGTGAGCGCATAGGAGGGTTGTCAGTGCCACATGTCAATAGAATTGTGATGTTGAGTCAGAAAAGAGGTATAATTGGGTAAAAACTCAGACAGGATCCCAGAACTTTCTGTGGCTTCAATAATGGAGAGGCAAGGCTCATGAAATCCTTCTGATAAATTTTTACCTTGTAATTTCACACTGGTCATGCAGCAATCATTTTCTCTTTGAATTATTATTTTTTGAAACTTCTTTTTTTTATTTTTTTTTTCTTTTTTTTTTTTTTTTTAATTCCTGTATTA